>CAWUFW010030100.1:0-17859 GCA_963921515.1 Calotriton arnoldi
GCCATCTTCCCTAGGCGGAGACCGAACATTGACCGCCCATACCAATTGCTGGCGGACATGGAGGATACTGAGGTCATAAGGAAGTTTCGGCTGGACAGGCCAACCCTGCATCGACTGTGTGCCATGTTGGAACCCCATCTCCGTCCCCGCAGGGTGTATCCGACAGCATTCACCCCCACAGCTAAGGTGATGGCCGCCATGCATTTCTTCGCCACTGGGTCATTCCAGCACACAGTGGGCAGTGGAGGAGGGATGTCCCAGCCCATGTTCAGCAAGGTGCTGAGGGATGTACTGGCAGCCATGATGCTGTACCGAAACAGGTACATCAGATTCCCCAGGGCTCGTGAATTGGCGGCAGTGAAGGGTGCATTCTATGCCCTTGGCAGGATCCCACACGTCATTGGTGCCATTGATTGCACACATGTTGGCCTTGTTGCACCACAGGCCACTGAGCACCTGTACCACAACAGGAAGCACACGCACTCCCTGAATGTGCAAGTGGTGTGCCTTGCGGACATGGTGATAACCCACGTGTGTGCAAAGTTCCCAGGCTCGGCCCATGACGCTACACGTAATGCGCAACAGCATCTTGCCACGACTGATGTCCAATCTGCAACAGGATCGTGGCTGTATTGTCGGTGAGTATGTGGAGTGGTGTAGCGTGCTGGTTGTGCGATGCTGTCCCCTGTCCAGTTGGAATAGCAACGGTTCTCTGTGTCCCTCACACCCAGGTGACTCTGCGTACCCGAATGGGGCATGGCTGCTCAGTCCATTGAGGAATCCTCGCACCCCAGCAGACGATCGCTACAATGAGGCACATGGGAGGACCAGACGTGTGGTCGAACGTACCTTTGGCCTCCTCAAGTCCAGGTTCAGGTGCCTGGACCGCACCGGGGGTGCGCTGGCGTACTCCCCACAGAAGGTGTGCCAGATAGTGGTGGCGTGCTGCATGCTGCACAATCTGGCCATTCGGAAGCAGATCCCCCTCATTGTGGATGACGGAGATCAACCAGGGCCCCAGCCCGCAGACCAGGACAGCTCGAGTGAGGAGGACAGCGGAGAGGAGGAAGCTGGGAATGTGCGCCAGCAGCTCATCGCCCGCTACTTCACCTAACGGTGAGTGTCCATGTACGACGGCTGATGTGTCTGTTTTTGTGCAGGTGTGTGTGTGCTGTGTCAGGGTGGCCTTTTGTTCACTGCGTGCTGTGTGTCAACGCTCCATGCCCAGGTTAGTATGCCACTGATGGTGGCTGTGGCATTGTGCCCTATTGCTCTGTGCGATGTGTGTACATTGCTTGTAGTTGTTGACATGTACTGTGTGATGGGTGTGTGACACACTCATTGAATGTGCTCCTGTTCTGTCTCCCACCCCTAGGTCCCTACAGGCCCTCCGGTTCCATTGCCATGCCACGCATCAGGTGCCGTTCCGCTCAAGGTGGCCGTTGTATTCCGTACAATTAAAACACAGGGCACAGACAGCAGTTTGTGGAAGAGGTGCATTTATTTCAAACTGTGACATGTGATTGTGTGTAAGGTGATGACAAAAGTGGTGCGTGCAGTGACAATGAGCTGTCGGTCATGGCTGCGTGATGCTCAGGGTGTACCCACTGGTTCTATGTCCATAGTCCAACACACACATGCCATCCAGATGGCTGTGTGGAGTGGGATCGTAGTCCAAGTCAATGCAGTGGGTGGTCAAGGAAGGCTGGCTGGCTGCCTCACTTGCGTCTGGAGCGTGCAAAGTCCTCCCGGGAGATCTGTTTCCACTTCGGACGGCCCCTTCCACGTTTGCGAGGGGGGGTGCCTGCTTGCGACCTGCTGGTGGTTGAGGTGTGCTCACTGGCTGTGGACGCAGGGGAACTGGACACTGCTGCTCGACCCTGCGCCCGGCAGGTGGTGGCGGAGGGGGAGCTGCTGTCCCTGGCTGTGACCTCACCGCCACCACCAGCTGGCCCATGAGGTCCACGATTTGGCCCATACGGGCGTCCATGGACCTCAGCACCCCCAGCACCTCACGCGTGTCTGTAGCTGACCTGGCCCATTGTCCTTGGGCCTCTTCATAGGCCCCAAGGACTCTGGCCATTTGAGGCAGGGCATGGCTCCCAGGGGAGGCTGGCGTTTCCCTGACCCTGCTCCTCCTACCAGTCCTGCTGCCACCGGCCTGCCCACTAGCCACATTGCTCACCACGGTCCTCACCCTGGCTCCCAGGGTGGATCCAGTCGTCCGGGCCACCACCTGCGCTGGGGCTGGGGCCAGCGAAGACGTGGTGGCGGTTGCGGCAGTGGTAGTGGCCGCAATGACCGTGGGTGTGGCCGCAATGACCGTGGGTGTGGCCGCAATGCCCGTGGGTGTGGCCGCAATGACCGTGGGTGTGGCCGCAACGACAGTGGCAGCAGGGGGCTGGGAATGTTCAGCAGCCCTGGATGATGGGTTGGTGGGTAGGAGGGGTCCTGGGGAGCGGCTGGGCCCTGCCACACTAGATGGGCCTGCTTGGTGGTCCGTGTCCGAAGAGGAGGACAGATCCTCCACATCCGTGTGTCCTCGTTGGGGGCTTGTAGGCTGGCTGTGCTGGCTGCTGTCTCCATCCCCAGCATCCAGCAGTTCGTCACCTGTGGAGAGAATGAGATTTGTTATTGTGTTGCACCTGGCGAAGTCTGTATTGGTTGTCTGACATTCTCCGTTCGTGCACTCTCGTGCACGTGTGTCCCGGAGGCGGGTGTGTGGCTGTACAATCTGTTGTTGTGTGTGCTTGGCAATGGGACTGTGTGCTGTGCACATGTGGCATGGGACGGATTGGCTATGCCGATGGGTGTGTTGCTGTGCTCCTACTTATTGTGACTCTGGTGTATGCGGGCTCCAGGCCCATCCTGGGTCTGGTTTGTACTTTGCTTTTGGGGTGCATATGGAACGCTTAGGAACGCATTTGGCAACATGGGGGTCATGCCCCAGGAATGCATTTGGGATGGAATATGCTTTTGGGGTGCATATGGAACGCTTAGGAACGCATTTGGCAACATGGGGGTCATGCCCCAGGAACGCATTTGGGATGGAATATGCTTTTGGGGTGCAAATGGAACGCTTAGGAACGCATATGGCAACATGGGGGTCATGCCCCAGAAACGCATTTGGGATGGAATATGCTTTTGGGCTACATGCTGTGAGCCATGGGTGCCGAACGTGACATGTGTTGTGGCAGCATGACAGTGCATGGTCTGAGGTGTGTGCATGCCTGACATACCCTGCATATTTGCTGTCTGTTGTGATTACTGGACATGGCATTGGACGCATCGTTATGAGTGTGTGATGGTTGTGTGCCACCCGACGTATTGCAGTTGTCCCATCTCCTTGGTGTGCGTGCTGCCCTGTGCCATGTGCATCACTGCAGTGCTCGGGGGGGTGTGGCCCATGTTGTGTGTTGTTGCTCACAGTGTGGCGTGCGCTTCATTGACTTCTGGCACATGGTTGGTCATGGGCATGTATCTTAGCGTGACTGCTGTATGTGTGGCAGCTGTGCGGATGACATGCCTTTCATGAGACTGGGGCTGACGGATGGGATGGATGGTATGTTGTATGTGCATGGTGTGTCTGTGTGTTTGATGGGTTCAGTGGTGTTCGTGTGCATTTATGTTGTTCCGCTCTGTTGCGTCTAGTGTTGTTTGTCTTACATAGGCGTAGTTGTGGGGTGTGTGGTTGACAGGCAGTAGGGGCTACATGGACAGGACTTCAATGGTGTTTCGGTTGTGTGTGATGGGTTGCACAGTGGCTGCCGTGTGGCACTATATTCAGTGTGGCTTGTGCATGCAGACGTGGCTCCTTGGGTGTTGCTGTGTCTGTGATGGGTCATGTGGGGTGTGAGTCTGTGGTTCATGTCCGTGTGCACATTGTTCACTTGTTCGTGACAGTGGGCGGTGCTGCGTAGTTCGTCTGCTACGTAACATGTCCCATGTGTTGGTCGTGTTACGGTCCTCATGCCTCCAGTAATCCAGCCCTGTCCAGTTTCCCACCTGCAGGTTGTTCGTGCGTGCACTGTACTGGATGCCACATGGTTCTAAGCGGGGGTGCTCCATGTTGCAGGTCTGTGGGGGTGGGGTGGGGCGGTGTTGTGGGTCGTGGTGATGGCTGGACACCCACTGACACCGATTGTTGTGGACCGTGATGTCTACCTTTCGGCTGTCGGTGTGCACTGCGGTGGCTGACACGTGGGTGTGGGGTGTGGGGGATGCTCCTCCTTGCTGTGCTGTGGGACTAGGGGCCTGGTGTGTGTTGTACTTGAGCTGTCCACCCTCCCACCCACTGCACTTTGTGTTCCTGCCACTTACCTGTTACTTGTCGGTTAGTGCAGCTATGGCGGACACATGGGTGTGGTGGGTGCTCGTTGTGGCGCTTCTGGCATACTTGGGGACCTGTTGGTGGTTACGTGGCTGGCTGAGTGTACACATGCCCCCACGTATCTTACAGTTGTTAGGTTTGGGCTGTGTGTGGTGGTGTCTGTTGCATGTGTGTGTGATGTGTTGTGTATTGTGTGCTGGACATGGGGGTGTTTGTCCCTGGGAGCTGTGGCATGGTGGTAGTGCATGTGAGTACATAGCGGTGTGCTGGTATACATTAGTTTGTACTTACCAGCCTCCACTCCCCTGCTAATCCGGCGAGGATCTCCGGATGTATAATGACTCGCACCTTCTCCTCCCACGCTTTGAAGGTCTTGAAGAGCGCGGGATTCCCTCCGCCAGTGACGGCAGCCAGCTCTCTGTTCTTGCTCTCCTTCTTCTTGACCAGGCTCTTGACGTCATTCCACCGTTTGTTGATTTCAACTCTGTTCCTGGGCAGGGTCCCGACTGCATTGACCTGGTCTACGATCCGGTTCCACATTCTGTTTCTGGTGGCTAGTGGTGTGTGCTGGACCAGGTTCCCATAGATTTGTGGGTGCACCTTGATAATCTCGTCGACCATGACCGTCAGCTCAATGGGCGTGAACTTGGGCATTCTTTGTGGTGCCATGGTGTTTGTGGTGCTGGTGCGGTGTGTGTTGTGTAATGTGCAGGGGGTTTGTGGTGCCGGTGTTTGGTGGTGGTGGTGGTGGTGGTGGTTGTGATGTGTGCGTTTCTGTGGTGTGCTGCTGTCCTTGCTGTGTCACTGTGTCCTCTCCTCTCCTCTCTAGTTTGCAATGTTGCAAGGGGTTGTGGTCTGTGGGAGTGCTGCTTTTGTACTTACCTATGTGGGTGTGTCCTCATGGTCTGTTGTTTTCAGGTGTGTTGTGTCTGGTGTTCTGGCCTTTGTATTTTTTGTTTGTCCAGGGGGGGGTGTTTTCGGGATGTGTACTGTGCTTGTGTATTTGTGCGTGCCTTGCTGTGTGGACTTGTTGGCCATGTTGTGTGCGATTGTTTTTGTCAGCGGATGGTTTCTGTGCAGGGACGTGGGCGCCATGGCTTCTGCCGTGTCAATTCTCATCGGCGTTGTTTGCGCTGGCGGGCGGTATATTTGTGGTTTACCCGCGCTCATGCCGGTGCGATCGTAATTTCACGTGCGGTGTGTCAGCCGTGAGGGCGGGCGGTTTTGTGTTGTCGTGCGTGTTTCCGTCCGTGGCGGGCGGTTTGACTCCGACTCGGACGAGGGCGGGCGGTATCTTGTGTGGTTTTTCCGCCGATGGCGGTTTTCGGTTTGTGTATTCGTAATGGCGTGGTCGGTGTTCAGACGGTGTGTGCGGGCGGATTTTTGCCGCTTTCATGCCTGGCGGATTTTTCCACGCCCGGTATCGTAATGGGCCTTAAAGTAATTACAATTTATTTAATACCCACCCTTTACCCCTTTAAAAGTAAAAACAACGCACAAAAAATAAACATTTGCCCATAATAAATATCAAATAATTAACATTAATTAACAACTATATATTAATTAATTAAACACAAATTATTTCCCATCCATTACCCCTATAAACACCACAACACACACCTAAAATTAATTACACAATTGCCATAACAAATTTTTAATTTATTTAATTAATATCAATTAACAAATAATGATTAATAAAAAAAAATAAAGAAATTACTTAACACCCTTTACCCCTATAAACACCAAAACACACACCTACAATTAATTACACAGTTACCATAATTAATTACAAAATAAATAATTATTATTAATTAACAACAAATTATTAATTAATTAATAATAAATTACTTTACATATTTAACACTATAACATCTCAATTAAACAAATATTATTAAACAAAAAATAATCAATTAAATAACTTCCCACCCTATTCCCTATAAACCCACAACCCGCTACGGAACTAAAAACGCAAAATTCAACCAAAAAAATAAATTAATAACTACAAAAATGTAACACATATATTAAAAATGCAAACAATTCTTATCCAAAAATCACATACATTTAAAACATATACTAAAATACATAACATTAATAAAAAAATCGATATTTTTACCAACTATATTTTTGCAAACTATATTAAACACTTTGATATTTTTAAAATCAATATTACTTACCTTAAGTCGATATTCTTGACCACAATATTCTTGCTGTCAATATTTCTGAACCACGGTATTTCTGACTCGATATTTGTGCAACTCAATATTTTAAACTCAATATTCTGTCTGCACCCCATTGACAGGATCTCTGTGGATCTGGAAAGCCAGTCACAAACTTGCAGCAGAGTCCCTTCCCACACCTCCAGGCACCCCTATTGTACAATGCGGAAATAACAATTGAAGGCGGGGAACTTTACAGGCCGCAATGAGAATGCTGCAGCATTCTCCATATAGGTTGTGTCTTTTGAGAGGGGGGCTTTATACCTTTTCAGTACCTGAGAGCATAATACTCTCTACCTGCAAGTCAATTTCTTTTCTAACCTAAACCTCAAACCTTGATTCACCACCAAACTCACTACACCCCAAAGGAGCCTTGATACACATTCTATGGCATTGCCCTAGACTTTAATCATACTTAGACTCCATATGATGACACCTACACAAGATGAGTGACCTACAAATATAACCAAGGGTTAAACTAGCTCTACGACACAGTGCTTAGGTGTCGTTAGATTCAATAACAACAAGAAAAGATTGCTGGACTCAGTGTTGGCTCTCAAAAAGATGTGCTATTTGACACACTGGAATATGTCCTCACCTCCGGATATCATGAGGACGTGATATACAGGTTGAATTACCAGCTCTACGTGTTTGAAAACAGTTGGGAGGGCATAATTGAAATACCTGTGCTTGGAAGAAAATTACACTTTTAAGAAAACAGACATAAATTGACCTTATCGAAGGGTCTCTTCCAATGAATGCTAATCATTTACTTGTTCAGCCTTACCCAGTTATTCACTTTAAGAATTTCCAATGCTAAGTAGCTATGATCACTGGCATGACAGTGCAGATCTTGGCTAAGCAAAATGCTGATTTGCCTAGTTACTATGGCTTATCTCTTTATTTTCTTCTTTTCTTCCTTAACCATATACCTTTCAGGGTTTTTTGCATTGTAACTATGTGCTTGGGCTAGTGCTACTCTAGTAAACCAAGTTTATGTATTGAAATCAGATAGATCCTTGTTTAATATAAAAACCCAATATATTTGTACCTAAAAAAATAGTGTTAGGATTATTCCTGTAGTTTTCCCAAACCAAAAGAGAGCGGAGTCTTGATTTTATCATGGATGTTTGATGTTCACATTTGATAGCTATAGGCCTTCACAGTGAAAAGAGCTTTTGGGGTCTAGTCACTCTGGTACATGCCAACACTAAATTATTGTATGTTCAGTTTTTAAATACTGGACATCCTATCTTCTGGTCTGTAAGGACTATTTAGGGGCAACTTGTTTAACATTTAAAAATAGGGTTCTTTCACATACTGCTAGGCGTAAAGCCATGTTTTGTCAGCCTAGTTGATGGCACAACATGTGCTGCTGTCCACAGGTGACATTTAGCTTTTCCAGGCCATTGGTGTATTCTCCTACACCATGTACTATAGCCTTACTGGAAAGTTAAGTAGGCCAATTAGGAATTACCCAATTCTACCATTTTTCAAGAGCACGTACATGGGGACGTGGAAAGCAATGCCTCATAACTCAGAGTTCAAAAACCAGCAATACTAGTCAGAAAGAAAATAAATAAGGGATGACCATGCAAACAAGGCACTTTCTCACAAAAGTGTATTGTTGGGAGCCCTCTTCTCCTTTACCACAATGAAATGGTATTTTCCCTTTTCCTTTCCTGGCAAAGTAGAAACACACTTACAAACACCTTACATAGGAGTACTTTCCCATTTGTTCCCATAATGCATGCAAAAGTTATTTCCCTTTGTGTGTGTACATAAGATCATTTGTTTTAATGCCCTTGTCACAACCACCTCAGATGACAAACACACCCATATCCCTCATACACCTGCTCAACGCTGCCCTTTTTATGTAGAGAACTCCACCTATTCTAGGAGACTTTCGCATGAGTAAGTTGATTTTCCCATGGACATTCCGAATCTGTGAATGAGGTTTTCGGTATGAATGTGGAAATCCATTTCTGTACTTGTGAGGGTGATTGAATCCTGTGGATGCAAAAAAATAGGAACTGTGCCACTGAGTAGTCTTATTACTACAGCAGACTAGACTAAATCCATAGTGTATTACAAGAATACACTCTTGCTTTTTAATTCTTGAACATCAAAGCAAACTGAGCTTGTAGCATTTCAGGATCAATTTAGTATTGCATGTTCTAAAATAGTGTCCACAACTTCTATGGACTCACGCACTGCAAATCACAAATAAATGGGTCAATGGGCTATATGACAAAGAACATTTCAAAATGTGTTTTAATGTTTTTTTTGTGCAAGTGTAGTAAATAGATCATGTGTAAATAATTTTGAATGTGTACTAAAGATCTAGGCAGATGTGACCACCTTTATTGGTTTTGTAGAAACTGAACACAAGTCCTGTGCAAATGTATATATCATTGCGTGTACAGGTCATGTTCAGGTAAATGCATTTACATTAACTCAGAGGGAAAAATGTACTAACTATTTGCACAGGTTTGCATCACAAAAGTGTTGCAAACCAATACAAACTGTGTATTTGGTATTTACTTTCTAGCCAAAACTTTATTTGCGCTGGAAAGTAGTCCTAAAGTAAGGCAAAGTCACACAAGCACTAGCATTGCTTTGTGTAGCTTTGCATCAAGGGAATGTACTGTGTGTACGGTGTGTAATATATGGGCATTCCCATGCATCCACCGACAGTTTTTGCTGCAAAGACCTATCTATTAACATTCACAGACAGTGCTTTGTGCCCAAAATAACAGCTCTTAGATGCTGGCTTTAAATTTGAGAAATGTTTTTATTTTTCCAAACTTTTCCAACTTTGTATGTGTGCTGCGCAGTATAGCAAACGTACATAGTGGAAAAGTGTTAAACTATGTCTAAGCATAACATTTTAAGGACAATCGGAAGGGCACCCTTTTAGAACAAAACGATTGCTTTACATTACAAACACATCCTTGCACTATTTAGGGGCCGATTCCGATCTCGGTCGGAGGCGCACCCAATTCCATTCGGTCAGGAAAAAAGCCGTGCGAAAGCCTGTTTCCCGACCGATCCGTCCAGTACACCGAACGAGCAAGTACGATGCGAAATCGCCGACCGACTCGTCCGGGCGTCCCGACCGCTCCGACCGACTCGCTCCCGGCTCGAACCGCACCGACCGACTCGCTCGGACTCGACTCGCACCGCGCAATGGAGACGTTCCCCGGCCGGGTAAGTACGATGCGCGCCGCGAGCAGTCCGACCGAGCCGCGCACTCCGGCTCGAAAGAGCAGTCGGAGCCGTACTTTGGGGGTCCGTGTCGGACCCCCTGTACGCGTAGCCGCGCGAGTCGCACACAGGGGGACCCATGGGTCCCCCTACCTGTGCGTGTACGACGCGTAATCGCTTCGCCGCGTACCCGCTGTAGGGGGCGCACTTGTCCGCGATCGCACCCATTGAGTCAATGGGAGCCCGCGTACGCGTTGTACGACAGGCTCCCATTGACTTCAATGGGAGTTCGACCGACTCGTGTCCGATGGCATACGTGCGCATCGTACTCGTTAGGTCGGACTGCACGGGTCCGATTCGGTCGGAAATCTCTCCGGGTCCGGCTCGGTCGGAGAGATTTCCGGCCAGAATCGGAATCGACCCCAGAGTGTTGGTGCCAGACAAGCGTAAGTGCACCAGCGAAGGGAGAGAGGAAAAGAATAGTAATAGGTATGGCGCTGTTCTGCTCTCTTTGTTTCACGCAACTATGGTGGCTAAGCAGCATTATGCGAAAAGTTATTAAATTTGTCCCTAAGTACGTGTCCTCCTGGTAAACATTTCTGTTATGAACACCAGACTGAATTGTATTTGTACCCTTCATTTAAAGGTATAGTATTGTGTGTCCCTTTTCTAGAGAGAGGTAGCCATACAATCCAAAACAAAATACTGAACCAAAAACTAAAATTAAAATTGTAAATTGATAATAAAGTCCATAAGCCATATTTATATTTGTATCTGGTATGGAAAACTAAGCAAAATTAGGTCAACAAAGACGGCCAAAATTCTAATAGTATCAAATCCGTGTATTTCTGTAGCCAGTACATTGCTATGTACCTAATCACATACATTATGTAAATATGAAGTTATTTCAGGTTGACTAAAAATACTTAATGTGCGAAAACTAATTAGTAATTATGTTTCAATAACATGAGCTTAACATTGGCGCATCGAGAGATGCAACTTATTTTATGCTAACTATCTTGTCTATAAAATGAGCAATTTATGATAATCTCATAATGTATAAATAATGTTATACGCTATAAAAATAACATTTTAAAAGTTTAGAGCTAATGAAATGCTATGTTATACTTATGTACTACTTGCACATATCGATTTATTTAAATGGGGCTTTACTAGCGGCTCTTCCACCACTACCATCTACATACTTCTGTTCATTAGGCTGAACCAAGGTATTATGGGGCAGATTTACAAGCCCCTTGCGCCACTTTTGCGTCATTTTTAACATGGGAAAAGTGACGCAAAAGTGGCGCAAGGGCCTTGTAAATCTGCCCCTGTGTGTTCACTGCAAGTTAGCTTAGGTAACAGATTGCATTCATGAAACTCTTTACGACTATCAATCACAATTCTTCAAAAACAACAACTCTGGGGCAGATTTACAAGCTCCTTGAGCTACTTTTGCGTCATTTTTCCCATGTTAAAAATGACGCAAAAGTGGCGCAAGGGGCTTGTAAATCTGCCCCTCAGATTATAAGGGACATGTTGCGTGATAATGTATCTGAAGGCACACTTCATAAAAAACTGCGGGGCATATTAGCAAGAACGGCGTTAAAATTATCGCCGCTTTAGCGGCAGGAAACTGCAGCTAAAGCGGCGATAATGGGCTTGATAATATGCCCTTGAGAATTCCAATAGAAGCCCAGGATCACAGCAGAACATGGGCTTCTATTGGTATTCTCAAGGGCATATTATCAAGCCCATTATCGCCGCTTTAGCGGCAGTTTCCTGCCGCTAAAGCGGCGATAATTTTAACGCCGTTCTTGCTAATATGCCCCTGCCTTTTTTGCATTTGCTAATTCATAATGAGCGTTCAAAATGCGTAGAATGGCATGCATCTGCTGATAACGCAAGGCCTGGGTTTGGGCGTATGTCTAGGGTATTGCAGGAAGAAATTCCATAACATTCAGGTACGGTCCTGCTGAAATCCGTGCCTGAAGCTTCCACAGGTCCATCTGGTACTCCTCATAAAATAGCCGTGGAGTACAGGATTCTTTTTTCACCCCTAACTGTGTGGTACAAGTATGATTCATTTGATAAATATATATGGGTCCTTTCCATACATGTAATTGTGCATAAAAGAGCTGTATTCGCATGCTTGCCGCTTTGTTCTGCATGAGGTGGTATGCTGAATCAGCAAGTACAGAACCGCACCCCACCTAATTCCCTCCCTCTCCCCCACCCCCCCAAGCACTTCAGGTCTCCAACATAAAATCCAGTATTTGTAAAGCGCGAACAGCTACCCGAAGGCATCCCGGCGCTGGGGGCCGTCGGGAAGATTAAGCAAGCTATTGCCCAGAGTCACATGGTGCTGGGCTGACCTGCCGCCGGGGATCGAACCGTGAACCCCAGATTCCAGCGTCAGTCGCCCTGGCCGCGGCGCCACAATGAATTGGGACCAGGGCCTTTAAGTGCATGCAGCCTCTCGCAATTTTGCCCCTTGTCAATTTTAATCTGTGCCTTTATGAGGCGTTGATTTATAACCGGGACAATTACCTATTAATGAACCAACAGCAAATTGGATTAAAGAAAAATGCGATGATATACCCCAATTAGCTTTAATTCATGTATGTTATTAACACATCGTTCCACCGTATATTTATTGGAAATAGTTTGAAATGCAGAGCAGTGATCAATAAATATTATGCACATAAGTGCACCGACTGTGATTTAGGCAGGTTTTCCTTGGCATTCAACTGGACCCAGTGTAAAAGAGCTACGAGGCCACACAAGTATCAGCATTTCACTACACAGCTGCCCAATGATAATAAAGATAGCAAAAGCAACAGGCCATTCACTGAACCAACAAGTCGGAATGCTCACTTCTGAATGATGATGCAAACAATTCTTGAATTTGAATTCATTGGCGTGAAAAACTGTATGGAAGCCAAAAGATGAATATTTTGCTGGGCTATTGCTTTGGAGGAATCAGGATATTTAGATAGCAGGTTCGTGTTTGGTGGACGTCCCTGAAATGCAGGCATGGTGGAACTATGTGCAAATAAATATATAACATCATATAGATATATTTATTTAAAGTTTAAGGGGCATATTAGCAAGAACGGCGTTAAAATTATCGCCGCTTTAGCGGCAGGAAACTGCCGCTAAAGCGGCGATAATGGGCTTGATAACATGCCCTTGAGAATACTAATAGAAGCCCATGTTCTGCTGTGATCCTGGGCTTCAATTGGAATTCTCAAGGGCATATTATCAAGCCCATTATCGCCGCTTTAGCGGCAGTTTCCTGCCGCCAAAGCGGCGATAATTTTAACGTCGTTCTTGCTAATATGCCCCTTAAACTTTAAATCCCTAAGTTTATTGGAGAAAAGGTAGAGATACAACAATTAATAAATGCACAAGTCCATAATACATAAGTCCATAATACATAGTAAAAGTTATGTGTATAAAGCGCTCTTAGAGAAAAATGATATGCAAACAGAGTAATAAAAAGATACAGAACTCCACATCATAAGAAACTGTATAGCAAAATAGGGAGGGAGGGGAAAGAAGGGAGAGAGCATATATAACTTGCTATATCAAAAACATGAAATTAAACCTAATTTAATACAAAAAGATCTAAAGCAACGTCTATCAATTATGTTATTTGACAAAATACAATCACAAAATAGTGTACAGGAAGAGTGGAAATTGAATTAAAGGTGGTTTACATCCTTCATCCGGGACAGAGATATTAATCCCATTGGAAGAGGTACAAAGAGATAAATATGTAGATAGTGGAAGCCATAAAAGATCTCTTCAGGCACCACACCATGCTTCTCCTGTCTCATGCCCTTTACCTACATCTAATAGATTTGACGCACTCTCTGACTTGGACTGACTTACAGGCCCTACAGCAGTCTTAACATCTGCCGCTCCTTGTATTACATCTATGAATGACAATCCTTCAGCGACACCTACTGTCACTGAAGGATTGTCAACCCCCCTTCAAGGACAATGGCAATCACAACGCACACTCTGCACATGCACTATAGAACTCTTTCTGTCCTTAGCTGGAATGTGGCAGTCCTTAAAGGGAAGATTAATAACGAGGACTGAAGGGCTTTCGTCTCCAAGTTTGACTTAATCCTGTTGCAGGAGACCAGGCTCACTGTTGCTCCGCACTTTGAGAGATATGCCTGTTACTCAAGTCCTGCTACTCCCTCCACTCGCAGCCGTGCTGCTGGTGGACTAGCAACCTGGGTTAGTCTAAGCCTTCAGGTAGAGGTGTCACAGATCAAATCCAGCTCCTCTTCTCTTTTAGCATTAACAATTTGCGTACCGAAGACTAATATGGTTTTTTATCTGTTACATTTTTATAATAATGATTTTACCAATGCTAGCTGTACACACTACAACAGACTATTTAATTTTATATCCCTACTGCAATCCAAAGTCGATAACCATGTTTCTCAAGTTCATTTTTTTCGCTGTGGCAATTATAACACTGAGATTAATGGGGGTCTTAGGTCACAAGACTCTAACACGAATGGGAACTACATCATGTAAGATGCAAGAGGTGCAGAGCTTTGTAAGTATCTTACTGCTCATGGCCTGGTTGACCTTCCTGAAAACCTAGGGGGAGCATGCAACATGTTGACGTCATTTGGGGGGGGAGGGGAGCCTCCCTTATAGACTATGGGGTCGATTCCGATGTCGGCCGGAAGCGCTCCTAACAGTATTCGTCCGGAAAAAATACCAGCCGAACGCGTGTTTTCCGACCGACTCGAACACTCTACCGAACGAACAAGTACGATGCGCATAACAGCCCAGATTCCGAGCGAGCCGTACTTACCCATTCCAGCTCCTGTTCCCCGCCCGAGCCGGATCCGTAAACGCCGAATCGAGTCGCACGGAACCAAATACACAGCACCTTCCGGCCGGACTAGTACGATACGTCTTCCGTACGCGCCGAACTCGTCGCTACGTCTGGCACGTATGATCATCCGGGAGAGCTGCATATAAGCTCCGATTCGCGCCACAAGACGATCCACGGCGACGAGACGAACAAGCCAGCGACGAGTACGAGTCGAAGCCACGAGAAACCCAAACGAGACGACCCAACCATGAATCCCATCGCGCAGGTCCTACCAATACTCTACATCTATTACCGGGACCGGTACGGATGCGTACGGCGCAGACGGTAAGTCAAACACCCACAACACAAACAAACGACACGTACCCGAAATATGTCACACACACATAGGGATGCACAAATGACGTACACAAGCAACAGCAGAACCATAGGGGTGGGATGGCCAACACCAATGCCATACACACCCATAGGGGGATGGATGCCTACCACCAACACCACCCCTACTCATGGGGGCCTGGATGCCTGTCACTACTACCATCCCCACCCATAGGGGGCTGGATGCCTACCACTAACACCACCCCTACTCAGGGTGGGCTGGATGCCTACCACCACTACCATCCCCACCCATAGGGGGATGGATGCCTGCCACTACTACCATCCCCACCCATAGGGGGCTGGATGCCTACCACTAACACCACCCCTACTCAGGGTGGGCTGGATGCCTACCACCACTACCATCCCCACTCATGGGGGGATGGATGCCTACCACTACTACCATCCCCACCCATAGGGGGCTGGATGCCTACCACTAACACCACCCCTACTCAGGGAGGGCTGGATGCCTGTCACTACTGCCATCCCCACCCATAGGGGGATGGATGGCTGTCACTACTACCATCCCCACCCATAGGGGGCTGGATGCCTGTCACTACTGCCATCCCCACCCATAGGGGGCTGGATGCCTACCACTAACACCACCCCTACTCAGGGTGGGCTGGATGCCTGTCACTACTGCCATCCCCACCCATAGGGGGATGGATGGATGTCACTACTACCATCCCCACTCATGGGGGTCTGGATGCCTACCACTACTACCATCCCCACTCATGGGGGTCTGGATGCCTACCACTACTACCATCCCCACTCATGGGGGGCTGGATGCCTACCACTACTACCATCCCCACTCATGGGGGGCTGGATGCCTACCATTACTACCACCCCCACTCAGGGTGGGCTGGATGCCTACCACTACTACCATACCCACTCATGGGGGGCTGGATGCCTACCACTAACACCACCCCTACTCAGGGTGGGCTGGATGCCTGTCACTACTGCCATCCCCACCCATAGGGGGATGGATGGCTGTCACTACTACCATCCCCACTCATGGGGGTCTGGATGCCTACCACTGCTACCATCCCCACTCATGGGGGCCTGGATGCCTACCACTACTACCATCCCCACTCATGGGGGGCTGGATGCCTACCACTACTACCATCTCCACTCATGGGGGGCTGGATGCCTACCACTACTACCATCCCCACTCATGGGGGTCTGGATACCTACCACTACTACCATCCCCACTCATGAGGGTCTGGATGCCTACCACTACTACCATCCCCACTCATGGGGGGCTGGATGCCTACCACTACTACCATCTCCACTCATGGGGGGCTGGATGCCTACCACTACTACCATCCCCACTCATGGGGGGCTGGATGCCTGCCACTACTGCCATCCCCACCCATAGGGGGATGGATGCCTACCACTAACACCACCCCCACTCAGGGTGGGCTGGATGCCTACCACTACTACCATCCCCACTCATGGGGGCTGGATGCCTACCACTAACACCACCCCTACTCAGGGTGGGCTGGATGCCTGTCACTGCTGCCATCCCCACCCATAGGGGGATGGATGGCTGTCACTACTACCATCCCCACTCATGGGGGTCTGGATGCCTACCACTACTACCATCCCCACTCATGGGGGTCTGGATGCCTACCACTACTACCATCCCCACTCATGGGGGCTGGATGCCTACCACTACTACCATCCCCACTCATGGGGGCTGGATGCCTGCCACTACTGCCATCCCCACCCATAGGGGGATGGATGCCTACCACTACTACCATCCCCACTCATGGGGGGCTGGATGCCTGTCACTACAACCACCCCTACTCATAGGACGGGTAATGCATGACACAACTAGCATACTCCCACATAAGGACTGTCTGTAAATTACATCCCACCCCCAACACCATGACAAGCGTGTGTGGTCTGTGTCAAATGCATACAACACTGAACATGACATTGAACATACAATGTGACCCCCTAACACATGTGTCACACATAATTGTGTGTGTGGCCTACACAATGCAAGCAGACCATGACCACTGTGGCAATGTGGCCCAAAGCCCCATCACCACAGTGCCCAAAAGGTAAGTGTGTGCTCCATAGCTGAAGCACATTTTGAACAGTGTGGCAATGGGGCCCAAAGCCCCATCACCACAGTGCCCAAAAGGTAAGTGTGTGCTCCATAGCTGAAGCACATTTTGAACAGTGTGGCAATGGGGCCCAAAGCCCCATCACCACAGTGCCCAAAAGGTAAGTGTAGTCCTGGTAAAAGCTGCAAAAACAAAACTGCAGGGATTATTCCTGGCCACACAACACCAAACACTACAGTGGCATTGTAGTGCTTGTGTCCCATAGCAACATAGATGGTGTGAGGCAAGCAGTGCAGTGCCAATGACACATCGTTCTGGCCATGTGCACACAAACATCAGCCATGGGGGCCCACATTGTCTACATTCACAAATAACACAATGACAGAAGTGAGCATCATAATGCAGACCCACATATCTGCACCAATGGACACACAAATGTAGATATCCTGTGGAGACTGTAGATGTCAGGTGAACAAATACCATACCATGGCAGCAATGGGACATACTAAACATGATCAATGTGCTGACTGATGACCTAGCAGTCCCAGGGCCAGCAGGGAAAAGCCAACAAACAACATACAGCCAATGGCAAACTAAAGATATGCCAATGCAGTGGTGCAAATGCACAAACACAAACAGGCAGACTCACACTGCACATCATACACAACAGGTGAGGGGGGTTGTGTGCCAGTGTCCCCAGGCAAACACACAACACATGTGGAGGCCAGATTCACTAATACACAGATGTCAACACAGTCACATACAAAAGTAACTCATGGATTGGATTCCCCT
>CAWUFW010030101.1:0-17856 GCA_963921515.1 Calotriton arnoldi
CTGGGTGAGTTCCCCAGACCTTGCTGGTCTGCATCATCGACGATCTACATCTTACTCGAGACTTGCCGTTGCCAAGGCTTGTTGGGTCCAATCTGGTCGCCGACACCTCTGCACTCGACAGACATCGAGCAACAGCCCGAATCCTGCTCCTGGTCGCCGACAACGCCTCCCGGACCTCGTGGCTGAAGAGTCAAGACGACCGTCATCGAACCTGAAGCACTCGACATCGGTGGGCATCTGTCCATCGCCTCCCTGGTCACTGGCTAGTGACCCAGACTCTGTCCCCTCTGCTTTCAGGTTCTTCAGAACTCCGATCCACTCTTGGATCCACCCGGACACTTTTCTCCTGGTCGCCAGCAGCACTTTGCAGCAGATCGCCATAAGAACCGACGACGAAACCCGACCCCGAAAGGCACCTATGCACCCGGCTTCCCTGGGTGAGGTAACACGAGTACTCCGGTGCTCCCGTGGGTAGAGACTCTTCAAAGTCCTAGATCTCAAAGGGTTTTGTCCTAGTCCTCTTCTAAGTGTCCCTTTCCTCTATTTTCCCGATCCCGACTTTCTCCATAGAAGTTAACGGCGTATCGCGGTTGTGTATTTACACTGCACGCGTCTCCCGTGGGTCCCCTGTGTCACTACCTTGGGTGGTTCCTTGTGGTCCAAGCACTTCTAGAGGCTCTAGGCCTAGTGTCTAGTTCAGTCGTGGTTCGCATACCACTTTATTGGTATATGGTTTGAGTACGCCCCTAGGGCCCAAACGTGTATTTGTGCTATTACTGTGATTTAAGATCTTATAACCTATGTACTTCGAACTCTAGCCTCATAAAGAGACTAGAGGGGTGTGTTTAGTAATAAATACATATATTTTGAATATATACCTGGTGTGGTGCTCTTTCATTTGGTCACTCAAGAGATTATAGACTGGTAAAACAAGCTGCTTTACATTCCTTCAAGACTTAGCCTGAAGGCTGCTCTCCACAGCTACCACTAGGATAGCTTTCAATAAGGTTGTCTTTAACCTATCTACCATAAGAGTCGAATTGTACTGGTGCAAGGTGCCCACTATAATTAGTGGACAGCATATGCCAGGCCAACTTCTCACAGGTGGTGTTTCAGGGTTTAGGGCAGTGCAGTGGTGTTCGGGCAGTGTAGGGGGTCGTGCTGGGGGTGGTGTTTCAGGGTTTAGGGCAGTGCAGTGGTGTTCGGGCAGTGTAGGGGGTCGTGCTGGGGGTGGTGTTTCAGGGTTTAGGGCAGTGCAGTGGTGTTCGGGCAGTGTAGGGGGTCGTGCTGGGGGTGGTGTTTCAGGGTTTAGGGCAGTGCAGTGGTGTTCGGGCAGTGTAGGGGGTCGTGCTGGGGGTGGTGTTTCAGGGTTTAGGGCAGTGCAGTGGTGTTCGGGCAGTGTAGGGGGTCGTGCTGGGGGTGGTGTTTCAGGGTTTAGGGCAGTGCAGTGGTGTTCGGGCAGTGTAGGGGGTCGTGCTGGGGGTGGTGTTTCAGGGTTTAGGGCAGTGCAGTGGTGTTCGGGCAGTGTAGGGGGTCGTGCTGGGGCTGGTGTTTCAGGGTTTAGGGCAGTGCAGTGGTGTTCGGGCAGTGTAGGGGGTCGTGCTGGGGGTGGTGTTTCAGGGTTTAGGGCAGTGCAGTGGTGTTCGGGCAGTGTAGGGGTCGTGCTGGGGGTGGTGTTTCAGGGTTTAGGGCAGTGCAGTGGTGTTCGGGCAGTGTAGGGGGTCGTGCTGGGGTGGTGTTTCAGGGTTTAGGGCAGTGCAGTGGTGTTCGGGCAGTGTAGGGGGTCGTGCTGGGGGTGGTGTTTCAGGGTTTAGGGCAGTGCAGTGGTGTTCGGGCAGTGTAGGGGGTCGTGCTAGGGGGTGGTGTTTCAGGGTTTAGGGCAGTGCAGTGGTGTTCGGGCAGTGTAGGGGGTCGTGCTGGGGGTGGTGTTTCAGGGTTTAGGGCAGTGCAGTGGTGTTCGGGCAGTGTAGGGGTCGTGCTGGGGGTGGTGTTTCAGGGTTTAGGGCAGTGCAGTGGTGTTCGGGCAGTGTAGGGGTCGTGCTGGGGGTGGTGTTTCAGGGTTTAGGGCAGTGCAGTGGTGTTCGGGCAGTGTAGGGGGTCGTGCTGGGGGTGGTGTTTCAGGGTTTAGGGCAGTGCAGTGGTGTTCGGGCAGTGTAGGGGGTCGTGCTGGGGCTGGTGTTTCAGGGTTTAGGGCAGTGCAGTGGTGTTCGGGCAGTGTAGGGGGTCGTGCTGGGGCTGGTGTTTCAGGGTTTAGGGCAGTGCAGTGGTGTTCGGGCAGTGTAGGGGGTCATGCTGGGGGTGGTGTTTCAGGGTTTAGGGCAGTGCAGTGGTGTTCGGGCAGTGTAGGGGGTCTTGCTGGGGGTGGTGTTTCAGGGTTTAGGGCAGTGCAGTGGTGTTCGGGCAGTGTAGGGGGTCTTGCTGGGGGTGGTGTTTCAGGGTTTAGGGCAGTGCAGTGGTGTTCGGGCAGTGTAGGGGGTCTTGCTGGGGGTAGTGTTTCAGGGTTTAGGGCAGTGCAGTGGTGTTCGGGCAGTGTAGGGGGTCGTGCTGGGGGTGGTGTTTCAGGGTTTAGGGCAGTGCAGTGGTGTTCGGGCAGTGTAGGGGGTCGTGCTGGGGGTGGTGTTTCAGGGTTTAGGGCAGTGCAGTGGTGTTCGGGCAGTGTAGGGGGTCGTGCTGGGGGTGGTGTTTCAGGGTTTAGGGCAGTGCAGTGGTGTTCGGGCAGTGTAGGGGGTCGTGCTGGGGGTGGTGTTTCAGGGTTTAGGGCAGTGCAGTGGTGTTCGGGCAGTGTAGGGGGTCGTGCTGGGGCTGGTGTTTCAGGGTTTAGGGCAGTGCAGTGGTGTTCGGGCAGTGTAGGGGGTCTTGCTGGGGGTGGTGTTTCAGGGTTTAGGGCAGTGCAGTGGTGTTCGGGCAGTGTAGGGGTCGTGCTGGGGGTGGTGTTTCAGGGTTTAGGGCAGTGCAGTGGTGTTCGGGCAGTGTAGGGGGTCGTGCTGGGGGTGGTGTTTCAGGGTTTAGGGCAGTGCAGTGGTGTTCGGGCAGTGTAGGGGGTCGTGCTGGGGATGGTGTTTCAGGGTTTAGGGCAGTGCAGTGGTGTTCGGGCAGTGTAGGGGGTCGTGCTGGGGGTGGTGTTTCAGGGTTTAGGGCAGTGCAGTGGTGTTTGGGCAGTGTAGGGGGTCGTGCTGGGGGTGGTGTTTCAGGGTTTAGGGCAGTGCAGTGGTGTTCGGGCAGTGTGGGGGTCGTGCTGGGGGTGGTGTTTCAGGGTTTAGGGCAGTGCAGTGGTGTTCGGGCAGTGTAGGGGTCGTGCTGGGGCGTGGTGTTTCAGGGTTTAGGGCAGTGCAGTGGTGTTCGGGCAGTGTAGGGGTCGTGCTGGGGCTGGTGTTTCAGGGTTTAGGGCAGTGCAGTGGTGTTCGGGCAGTGTAGGGGGTCGTGCTGGGGCTGGTGTTTCAGGGTTTAGGGCAGTGCAGTGGTGTTCGGGCAGTGTAGGGGGTCGTGCTGGGGGTGGTGTTTCAGGGTTTAGGGCAGTGCAGTGGTGTTCGGGCAGTGTAGGGGGTCGTGCTGGGGCTGGTGTTTCAGGGTTTAGGGCAGTGCAGTGGTGTTCGGGCAGTGTAGGGAGTCGTGCTGGGGCTGGTGTTTCAGGGTTTAGGGCAGTGCAGTGGTGTTCGGGCAGTGTAGGGGGTCGTGCTGGGGGTGGTGTTTCAGGGTTTAGGGCAGTGCAGTGGTGTTCGGGCAGTGTAGGGGTCTTGCTGGGGGTAGTGTTTCAGGGTTTAGGGCAGTGCAGTGGTGTTCGGGCAGTGTAGGGGTCGTGCTGGGGGTGGTGTTTCAGGGTTTAGGGCAGTGCAGTGGTGTTCGGGCAGTGTAGGGGGTCGTGCTGGGGTGGTGTTTCAGGGTTTAGGGCAGTGCAGTGGTGTTCGGGCAGTGTAGGGGGTCGTGCTGGGGGTGGTGTTTCAGGGTTTAGGGCAGTGCAGTGGTGTTCGGGCAGTGTAGGGGGTCGTGCAGGGGGTGGTGTTTCAGGGTTTAGGGCAGTGCAGTGGTGTTCGGGCAGTGTAGGGGGTCGTGCTGGGGGTGGTGTTTCAGGGTTTAGGGCAGTGCAGTGGTGTTCGGGCAGTGTAGGGGGTCTTGCTGGGGGTGGTGTTTCAGGGTTTAGGTGCAGTGGTGTTCGGGCAGTGTAGGGGGTCTTGCTGGGGGTGATGTTTCAGGGTTTAGGGCAGTGCAGTGGTGTTCGGGCAGTGTAGGGGGTCGTGCTGGGGGGTAGTGTTTCAGGGTTTAGGGCAGTGCAGTGGTGTTTGGGCAGTGTAGGGGGTCGTGCTGGGGATGGTGTTTCAGGGTTTAGGGCAGTGCAGTGGTGTTCGGGCAGTGTAGGGGGTCGTGCTAGGGGTGGTGTTTCAGGGTTTAGGGCAGTGCAGTGGTGTTCGGGCAGTGTAGGGGTCGTGCTGGGGGTGGTGTTTCAGGGTTTAGGGCAGTGCAGTGGTGTTCGGGCAGTGTGAGGGGTCGTGCTGGGGGTGGTGTTTCAGGGTTTAGGGCAGTGCAGTGGTGTTCGGGCAGTGTAGGGGGTCGTGCTGGGGCTGGTGTTTCAGGGTTTAGGGCAGTGCAGTGGTGTTCGGGCAGTGTAGGGGGTCGTGCTGGGGGTGGTGTTTCAGGGTTTAGGGCAGTGCAGTGGTGTTCGGGCAGTGTAGGGGGTCGTGCTGGGGCTGGTGTTTCAGGGTTTAGGGCAGTGCAGTGGTGTTCGGGCAGTGTAGGGGGTCGTGCTGGGGGTGGTGTTTCAGGGTTTAGGGCAGTGCAGTGGTGTTCGGGCAGTGTAGGGGGTCGTGCTGGGGCTGGTGTTTCAGGGTTTAGGGCAGTGCAGTGGTGTTCGGGCAGTGTAGGGGGTCGTGCTGGGGCTGGTGTTTCAGGGTTTAGGGCAGTGCAGTGGTGTTCGGGCAGTGTAGGGGGTCGTGCTGGGGGTGGTGTTTCAGGGTTTAGGGCAGTGCAGTGGTGTTCGGGCAGTGTAGGGGGTCGTGCTGGGGGTGGTGTTTCAGGGTTTAGGGCAGTGCAGTGGTGTTCGGGCAGTGTAGGGGTCTTGCTGGGGGTGGTGTTTCAGGGTTTAGGGCAGTGCAGTGGTGTTCGGGCAGTGTAGGGAGGTCTTGCTGGGGGTGGTGTTTCAGGGTTTAGGGCAGTGCAGTGGTGTTCGGGCAGTGTAGGGGGTCGTGCTGGGGGTGGTGTTTCAGGGTTTAGGGCAGTGCAGTGGTGTTCGGGCAGTGTAGGGGTCGTGCTGGGGTGGTGTTTCAGGGTTTAGGGCAGTGCAGTGGTGTTCGGGCAGTGTAGGGGGTCGTGCTAGGGGTGGTGTTTCAGGGTTTAGGGCAGTGCAGTGGTGTTCGGGCAGTGCAGGGGGTCGTGCAGGGGCTGGTGTTTCAGGGTTTGGGCAGTGCAGTGGTGTTCGGGCAGTGTAGGGGGTCGTGCTGGGGGTAGTGTTTCAGGGTTTAGGGCAGTGCAGTGGTGTTTGGGCAGTGTAGGGGTCGTGCTCGGGGTAGTGTTTCAGGGTTTAGGGTAGTACAGTGGTGTTTGGGCAGTGTGAGGGTCGTGCTAGGGGGTCATGTTTTAGGGTAATGCAGTGGTGTTCGGGCAGTGTAGGGAGTCGTGCTGGGGGTAGTGTTTTAGGGTTTGGAGTGCAGTGGTGTTCGGGCAGTGTGGGGGGTCGTGCTGGGGGTGGTGTTTTAGGGTTTAGGGTAGTGCAGTGGTGCTTGTGTAGTGTAGGGGGTCATGCTGGGAGGTAGTGTTTTAGGGTTTAGGGTAGTGCAGTGGTGTTTGTGTAGTGTGGGGGGTCATGTTTTAGGGTAGATGCAGTTGTGTTTGGGTAGTGTAGGAGTCGTGCTGGGGGTAGTGTTTTAGGAGGTAGTGCAGTGGTGTTTGTGTAGTGTAGGGGGTCGTGCTGGGGGTAGTGTTTTAGGGTTTAGGGTAGTGCAGTGGTGCTTGTGTAGTGTAGGGGGTCATGCTGGGGTAGTGTTTTAGGGTTTAGGGTAGTGCAGTGGTGTTTGTGTACTGTAGGGGGTCATGTTTTAGGGTAGTGCAGTGGTGTTTGGGTGAGTGTAGGGGGTCGTGCTGGGGTATTGTTTTAGGATTTAGAGTTAGTGCAGTGGTGTTTGGGTAGTATAGGGGGTCGTGCTGGGGGTAGTGTTTTAGGGTTTAGGGTAGTGCAGTGGTGTTTGTGTAGTGTAGGGGGTCGTGCTGGGGGTAGTGTTTTAGGGTTTAGGATAGTGCAGTGGTGCTTGTGTAGTGTAGGGGGTCGTGCTGGGGGTAGTGTTTTAGGGTTTAGGGTAGTGCAGTGGTGTTTTGTAGTGTAGGGGTCATGTTTTAAGATGCAACGCTCCAATACCTGACCAGTCTGCACTACATAAAACTACAAAAAAACTAAAAATAAAAAGTGTTTTGCACACTTTTGTCATTGGGCTATATGTGGGCTACATCTGGGTAATATTTGTGCTTCATTTGGGCTCTTTTTTCACTGGTGGCCATCTTGGAAGACTTCTTTGTTATGAAGTTTCCTAATTTCCTCATTTACTGCAGTCTCCTCAGTAGGAAATGCTTTCAGTTTTTTCTTTGATTCCATCAAGAAGGCATTCAGATGTGTCTCACATTTGCCATAAATTCAGAATGTTAGCACTCTAGTTGCTCATTAGATCACTGCAGTAAAGCTACTGCTCACCAAGGAGTTAACTGGTAGTCTGCTGCTGGTATTGAGAAGTGATTGTTTCAGTCTGCATGTCAGAATTTTCTAATGAAATAGAAGAGGATTTGAGATCTCACTTTAAACATGCCCTAATTTTTCTTTCTGCAGCACTAACCATAATTTCTATTTCAAAAGAACCCCTCATTTTGTTCCTTTTTAAATTAAATGTTTTAAGTGTTACTGGTTTATTCCAATCAAGATGGCTTCAGGTGTGCCATACTTTTGTCATAAGTAAGGCTGTTAGCGCTCTAGTTGTTCTTTAGAACACTCTGGGAAGCTGCAGTAGAACACAAAGGCATCAACTGGCAGGCTGCTCCTGTTGAAATATAACAGGAAGATGTTTGAGATCACACTTGAAACATGTCCAAACTTTTCTTTCTACAGCACTAACCATAATTTCTATGACAAAATGAACCCCCTCATTTTGTTCCTTTTTAAATTAAATGTTTTAAGTGTTGCCAGTTTATTCCAATCAAGATGGCTTCAGGTGTGCCATACTTTTGTCATAAGTAAGGCTGTTAGCGCTCTAGTTGTTCTTTAGAACACTCTGGAAAGGCTGCAGTAGAACACAAAGGCATCAACTGGCAGGCTGCTCCTGTTGAAATATAACAGGAAGAATGTTTGAGATCACACTTGAAACATGTCCTAATTTTTCTTTCTAGCAGCACTAACCATAATTTCTATGACAAAATGAACCCCATCATTTTGTTCCTTTTTAAATTAAATGTTTTAAGTGTTACCAGTTTATTCCGATCAAGATGGCTCCAGGTGTGCCATACTTTTGTCATAAGTAAGGCTGTTAGCACTCTAGTTGTTCTTTAGAACACTCTGGGAAGCTTGCAGTAGAACACAAAGGAATCAACTGACAGTCTCTGCCCTTGTTGGATGTACATGTTTTACTGAGAATGTCAGACTTCATTCTCACATGACTGAGAAAGATAATGTGAATTTACAGAAAATATGCTCTCATTTTAGCTTCTGGGGCACCTTCCAAAACTGTATGGGACAAGCATGTGAAAATAGTTTTCTCTCAAACATGATTCATGATATCCCAGCAGAAGGTTTTTCACAGGGTAAAATCACCTTAGAACACTACCACAATTCCTGAAATTAGTATGGTACCATCAACAAATGAATTCTAATGTAACTAAAGTTTGTTATCACCTTTATAGTTCTCCTTTTGGTAACCCTCAAAATCTTCGATTCACTACAATGCATTTCAATAGGGTACTATCATTTATATTGGTCCCAAGATGGCTGCCAGCAATTCCAGGTTGAAGTGCTGACAGCCAATCAGATCTCACGATGACATGTGTGGTTAGGCTCCGCTCAGATATATATGTGTTTTTACTTTTGATTTTCTCAGCAACTACTGAGACGGATTTACACCGTTTAACAACAAGGGTTCTTTCTGAACCAAGAACTACCTCTTTGCCAAATTTGGTGTAATTCCGTTCAGCAGTTCGGGCTGTAGCCTTGCATAAAGTTTCCTATGGGAAATTGATTTTTTGACTCTTATTTGTTTAATTTCTCCGCAACTACTGAACGGATTTACACCATTTAACAAAGAGGGTTCTTTCTGAACCAAGAACTACCTCTTTGCCAAATTTGGTGTAATTCCGTTCAGCAGTTCAGGCTGTAGCCGTGTCTAAAGTTTCCTATGGGAAAATGAATGGGAAAACACGTTTTGGGACCCCCTTTTTCTCGGCCCCGCTTGACGAATCACCCGAGACTTTCAGGGTAGGAGCGGACCGGAGCAGGCCCATAAAGTTTGAAAATTTCGCGAAGATTCGATCAGCCGGCAAGAGAGTTATTTCAAATAGAATGTCGCAGATTTCCTATGGAAAATAGGTCCTAACTATAACTATCTACTGGCGACCGCTTAGATAGATATATATATATACATATATATATATATATATATATATATATATATATGTGTCCAACAAATGCCAGCTGCGAGGAGCGCACACGATGCAAATGAAAAACCACACGAGCTTTATTTTCAAAGCAGGTGACTTGCATTGTAATCCTTTCAGTAATTGTTCAAAGACCTGACCGCGTTTCGAGGTGCTGTCCTCTTTCTCAAGGTCACTCTTCCTATGAATGTGGCATGAGAGTTGTGCTCTTGTGCAACTCTATGTACGCGGTGTTTTTATACTGCCCCCAGTGGGGCTCCCGCTCGGTGTCGTGTGTAATTTCCTGCATGCTGGGATTGGTAGTTTTATGAGACAACTCCATCTTCATGGTCCGTGCTGCGCATTCAGTCATATTATTTGAAGCTTTTTTAAATACCTAAGTGGGCCTTTGGATCGTCCGCAAGTTAATTTTGCCATATCTGCAATGCTGCCTGTTGGGTCTGGACTCCGTTCGACCAAGCAGCTCCTTCCATTCTGAGGATGGTGCTGTCCCACGGCAGGGCTGCCGTGAATTCAAATGTTCAACAAATGCCCAGCTGCAGGGCGCCTGATGCAGATGAAAAACCACACGGCTTTTATTTTCAAAGCAGGCAACTTGCATTGTAATCCTTTTCAGTAATTGTTCAAAGACCTGACGCGTTTCGAGTGCTGTCCTCTTTCTCAAAGGTCACTCTTCATATGAATGTAGCGCAGGAGTCGTGCTCTCTGTGCAACTCTATGTGCTTGATTGTTTTTATACTGGCCCCAGTGGGTCCGCTCGGTGCGTGTGTAATTTCCTGCATGCTGGGATTGGTAGTTTTATGCAGGACAACTCCATCTTCATAGTACGTGGTGCGCATTCAGTCATATTATTTGAAGCTCCCTGCAGAGTGCCCTTCCAAGCTTTCGGACGGGTGTTGGACAATCTTTGCCACGGCAGCCCTGCCGTGGGAAGGTGCACCATTTCTTCAATTTCAAGAGAGGCTGTGGTCGGAGCGGATTCAGAACCGAACAGCGCAGGAAGCCTAACAATAAGCGTGACTCCCTTTCATCCACAAATCCTACTAAGGAATGAAAATGCACTTTTAAAATAGGAGCTAACAGACACCCACTTAGGGATGATTTGTGCTCGGTGGAACTCTAATTCCCAGCATGCAGTAGTTCGAGACCTAGCACTACTCCGGCAGACACTGAGGGATGTGAACCAATCAAATTGCATGCAAAATGAAGAAATAAAGAAAGCCTTGCCTGTTATGCTCCTTAACAAGCCTCTGATGATGATGTGCCAAACATCGAAACGCGTCAGAGCAATGGAGTTTTTATCGTGATGTTGAAAGGAGCCAGCAAGTGAAAGCCAGATGGCTGGCTCCCTGCCGAGTGCCCTTCAAGCTTTCGGGCAATTGTTGGACAATCTTTTTGCACGGCAGCCCTGCCGTGGGGAAGGTGCACCATTTCTTCAATTTACAAGAGGGCTGTGGTCGGAGCGGATTCCAGAACCGAACAGGCGCAGGAAGCCTAACAATATACGTGACTCCTTTCATCTACACGAATCCTACTAAGGAATGAAAATGCTTTTAAAATAGGAAAGCTAACAGACACCCACTTAGGGATGATTTGTGCTCGGAGTGGAACTCTAATTCCCAGCATGCAGTATTTCGAACCCTAGCACTATGCGGAGCCCACTGAGGGATGTGAACCAATCAAATTTGCATGCAAAATGAAGAAATAAAAGAGAGCCTTGCCTGTTATGCTCCTTAACAAGCCTCTGATGATGATGTGCCAAACATCGAACGCGTCCAGGCAATGGGTTTTTATGCGTGATGTTGAAAGGAGCAGCAAGTGAAAGCCAGATGGCCGGCTCCCTGCCGAGTGCCCTTCCAAGCTTTCGGGCAATTGTTGGACAATCTTTTTTGCACGGCAGCCCTGCCGTGGGAAGGTGTCTCGACTTCTTCAATTTACAAGAGAGGCTGTGGTCGAACGGATTCCAGAACCGAACAGCGCAGGAAGCCTAACAATAAACGTGACTCCTTTCATCTACACGATCCTACTAAGGAATGAACATGCTTTTAAAATAGGAAAGCTAACAGACACCCACTTAGGGATGATTTGTGCTAGGAGTGGAACTCTAATTCCCAGCATGCAGTATTTCGAACCTAGCACTATCGGAGCCCACTGAGGATGTGAACCAATCAAATTTGCATGCAAAATGAAGAAATAAAGAGAGCCTTGCCTGTTATGCTCCTTAACAAGCACTCTGATGATGATGTGCCAAACATCGAAACGCGTCAGGCAATGGAGTTTTTATCGTGATGTTGAAAGGAGCCAGCCAGTGAAAGCCAGATGGCTGGCTCCCTGCCAGTGCCCTTAGGCTTTCGGGCAATTGTTGGACAATCTTTTGCACGGCAGCCCTGCCGTGGGAGGTGCACCATTTCTTCAATTTACAAGAGAGGCTGTGGTCGGAGCAGTTCCAGAACCGAACAGCGCAGGAAGCCTAACAATAAACGTGACTCCTTTCATCTACACGAATCCTACTAAGGAATGAAAATGCTTTTAAATGGGAAAGCTAACAGACACTGCCATGAGGATGATTTGTGCTGCAGTTAGACTCTAATTCCCAGCATGCAGTATTTGAACCTAGCACTATGCGGAGCCCACTGAGGATGTGAACCAATCAAATTTGCATGCAAAATGAAGAAATAAAGAGACACTTGCCTGTTATGCTCCTTAACAAGCCTCTGATGATGATGTGCCAAACAGCAGACGTCAGGCGATGGAGTTTTTATACGTGATGTTGAAAGGAAGCCAGCAAGTGAAAGCCAGATGGCTGGCTCCCTGCAGTGCCCTTCCAAGCTTTCGGGCAATTGTTGGACAATATATATATATATATATATATATATATATATATATATATATATATTATCTGAGGGCCAGTCATGTAGATAGTTATAGTTAGGACCTAGTTTCCATGGAAAAGCGTTTTTGTTTTCCCAATAACTTTGGCGTTGGCTGACAAATCATTGCGAAATTTTCAAAACTAGTGGGGCGCTCCGGTCAGCTCCCTGTCTTGAAAGTTTCGGGGGTGATTCAGCAAGCGGGGGCCAAGAAAAAGAGGGGTCCCAAAGCGTGTTTTCTCCATGTTAATTCGCATAGGAAACTTTAGACCCGGCTACAGCCGGAACTGCGAAGCGGAATTACACCAAATTTGTCAAAAAGGTAGTGCTTGGTTCAGAAAGCGCCCTTTTTTAAAATGGTGTAAATCAGTAGTTCTGAGAAATTTAAAAAATAAAAGTTTCGATGGCAGCGGTGGATCCGCGCTTCCTCCGATCACAAGCTTCATACTGAGTGGCTGTCCGCTCCAAACCAGGAAGTGTTGGCAGCCATCTTGTACCTCGGTAACCGAGGCACAAGAAAACAGAAAAACTAAGGTGCAAAACAGAAAAGGGGCAGGGTAGAGCGCCTGACCCCGTAGGCCTGCTCAGGGGGTCCCACAAGGACTGAGGGCTAAAAGCATTAACACAAAAAAAAAGCAGCCAAAATGCATGAATCCGCGGATCAGCCGCGAAACTAAAAAAACCGAGGCGGGCTCCACGCGTTTGTTATGTTAGCCCGGGTGGGCCAAGTCCCAGGGGCATGCAATATTATAATTGGGGGGCCAGGGAGGCCCCGCGGCCCCAGGACTGCCACCCCCAGGGCTTTCCATAAACATTTGCTGGGGGCACGCGGCCCCCCCGCAGCCCAGGGACCGCCGTCCCCGGGGCTGCTTATTTTAATGTGTGGGGGCCTCCAAGGCCCCAAGCCAAGGACCCTCAGGATTCCAGGGGACTTGTCCCCCAACTTCAAACGTGCCACGGGCGCTTGTTTGCCAGTGGTGAAGGGAGGGCGGGGCCTGAAGTGACATGTGTGGAAACACGCCCTGTGGCATGTTTGAAGTTAGGGAATTGCATCCCCTTCAATCCTGAGGGCCACTGAGGGCCAACTGGGCCCTGGGTACCTCCAATGGCGCTCCTGAGCCTGCGTTGCAGAGAGGTTGTCCAGGCCATGCCCTGCACTTCTCTTGCCTTTTGCTCTACTCCTCTTCCATCTTTCTGCACCCTCTGTTGTCTTCTTTCTGCACATCTCTTGATTTTTCTGCATCTCTCTTCCATATTTTGCACCCCTCGTGCCTCTTTCTTAACCCCTCTTCCTTCTTTCTGCACATCTGTTTGTCTTCTTTCTGTACTTTTCTTGCTTGTTTCTGCAACTCGTTTCCTTCTTTGCACCCTTGTGCCTCTTTCTGCACCCTCTTCCTTCTTTCTGCACCCCCTCTTGCCTCTTTCTGCATCTCTGTTCCTTCTTCCTACACTTCACTTGTTTCTTTCTGCAGCCCTCTTGCTTCTATGCCTCCCTAATGCCTCCTTGTGCACCTTTACCCTCATTCTGCAATGCTCTTGCCTCTTTCACACCTCTTTTCCTTCTTTCTGCACTTCTTTGTTTCTTTCTGCACCTCTCTTGCTTCTTTCTGCACACCCCTCCTCTTCCCCCTTTTATATCTCTTTTATGTTCTTTCTGCACTTTCTTGCCTCTTTCTCCCTCCCTTTCCCACTTTCTGCCATCGCTGTTGCTTCTTTGCACTTCTCTTGCCTCTTTCCCCACCCCTCTTCCCCCTTTCTGCATCTCTGTTGCTTCTTTCTGCACTTCTTTTGCTTCTTTCTGCACCTCCTTTGCATCTTTCTGCACCACTCGTGCCTCTTTCTGCACCCCTCTTCCTTCTTTCTGCACCCCTCTGCCTCTTTCTGCATCTCTGTTGCTTACTTCTCACCTCTCTTCCCTCTTTACTCCACCCTCCTCCTCTTTATCCACATCTGTTGCTTCTTTCTGCACTTCTCTTGCTTCTTTCTGCCCTCTATGTGCTTCTTTCTGTACCCATCATGCCTCTTTCTGAATCCCAGTTCCCTCTTTCTGCACCCCTCTTGCCTCTTTCTTCACCTCTGTTCCTTCTTTCTGCACTTCTTTTATTTCTTTCTGCATCTCTCTTGCTTCGTTCTGCACCCTTCTTGCCTCTTTCTCCACCCTTCTTCCCCCTTTCTGCATTTCTGCTTGCTTCTTTCTGCACTACTCTTGCCTCTTTCTCCACCCTCTTCCCCCTTTCTGCATCTCTGTTGCTTCTTTCTGCACTTAACTTGTCACTTTCTTTACCCCTCTTCCCCTTTCTGCATCTCTGTTGCTTCTTTCTGCACTTATTTTGCTTCTTTCTGCACCTCTCTTGCTTCTTTCTGTACAATCGTGCCTCTTTATGCACCCTCTTCCCTCTTTCTGCACCCCTCTTGCCTCTTTCTGCACCTCTGTTGCTGCTTTCTGCACCTAATGCCTCCTTCTCCACCCCTCTTCCCCCTTTCTGCATCTCTGCTGCTTCTTTCCGCATTTCTCTTGCCTTTTTCTCTACCTCTCTTCCCTCTTTCTGCACCTTTATTGCTTCTTTCTGCACTTCTCTTGCTTCTTTCTGCACCTCTCTTGCTTAATTTGCACCCCACAGGTGCCTGTTTCTGCCACCGCTCTTCCCTCTTTCTGCACCCCTCTTGCCTCTTTCTGCACCTCTGTTGCTTATTTCTGCACCCTTCTTGCCTCTTTCTCCACCCTTCTTCCCCCCTTTTTAAATCTCTGTTGCTACTTTCGTCACTTCTCTTCCCTCTTTCTCCACCCCTCTTCCCTCTTTATCAATCTCTGTTGCTTCTCTCTGAACTTCTCTTGCTTCTTTCTGTACCTCTCTTCCCTCTTTCTGCACCCCTCACTGCCTCTTTTTGCACCTTGTTCCTTCTTTCTGCACTTCTTTTTGTTTCTTTCTGCACCTCTGTTGCTTCTTTTCGCACTTCTCTTGCTTCTTTTTGTACCCCTATTGCCTCTTACTGCACCCTTCTTCCCTCTTCCTATGCCTTTCTAGCTTCTTTCTGCACTCCTCTTGCCTCTTTCTGCAGTACTCTTCCCTCTTTCTGCATCTGTCTTGCCTCTTACTGCACATCTCATGTCTCTTTCTGCACTCCTCTTCTCTCTTTCTGCACCACTCTTGCTTCTTTCTGCACCCTCTCTTGCTTCTTTTTGCACTTCTATTGCCTCTTTATACACCTCTGTTTCTTCTTTCTGCACTTCTTTTTCTTCTTTCAGCACCTCTCTTGCCTTTTTCTACACCCCTCTTGCCTCTTTCTTCACCCTCTTCCCCCTTTCTGCATCTCTGTTGCTTCTTTCTGCATTTCTTTTGTTTCGTTCTGCATCTCTGTTGCTTCTTTCTGCACTTCTCTTGCCTCTTTCGCCACCCCTCTTCCCCCTTTCTCCATCTCTGTTGATTATTTCTGCACTTCTTTTGCTTCTTTCTGCACATCTATTGCTTCTTTCTGACCACTCGTGCCTCTTTCATCACCCTTCTTCCCTCTTTCTGCACCCCTTTTGCCTATTTCTGCACCTCTGTTTCCTTCTTTCTGCACTTATTTTGTTTCTTTCTGCACCTCTCTTGCTTCTTTCTGCACCCCTCTTGACTATTTCTCCATCCCTCTTCCACCTTTCTGCATCTCTGTTTTTTCTTTCTGCACTTCTTTTGTTTCTTTCTGCATCGCTGTTGCTTCTTTCTGCACTTCTCTTGCCTCTTTCTCCACCCCTCTTTCCCCTTTCTGCATCTCTGTTGCTTCTTTTTGCACTTCTCTTGCCTCTTTCTCCACCCCCTCTTCACCGTTTCTGCATCTCTGTTGCTTGGCATAACGCACCTCTCTTGCATCTTTCTGCACCACTTGTGCCTCTTTCTGTACCCCTCTTCCCTCTTTCTGCACCCCTCTTGCCTCTTTCTGCACCTCTGTTGCTTCTTTCTGCATCCCTATTGCCTCTTTTCTCCACCCCTCTTCTCCGTACTGCATCTCTGTTGCTTATTTCTGCACTTCTCTTGCCTTTTGCTCTACTCCTCTTCCATCTTTCTGCACCTCTGTTGTCTTCTTTTCTGCACATCTCTTAATTTTTTTCCTGCATCTCTCTTCCATATTTTGCACCCCTCGGTGCCTCTTTCTTAACCCTCTTCCTTCTTTCTGCACCTCTGTTGTCTTCTTTCTGCACTTTTCTTGCTTGTTCCTGCACCTCGTTTCCTTCTTGCACCCCTTGTGCCCTCTTTCTGCACCCTCTTCCTTCTTTCTGCACCCCTCTTGACTCTTTCTACATCTCTGTTCCTTCTTCCTACACTTCACTTGTTTCTTTCTGCAGCCCTCTTGCTTCTTTCTGCCTCCCTAATGCCTCATTGTGCACCCTTCTTCCCTCATTCTGCAATCCTCTTGCCTCTTTCCATACCTCTTTTCCTTCTTTCTGCACTTCTTTTGTTTCTTTCTGAACCTCTCTTGCTTCTTTCTGCACACCTCTTGCCTCTTCCCCCTTTTTACATCTCTTTTGTTCTTTCTGCACTTTTCTTGCCTCTTTCTCACCCCCTCTTCCCACTTTCTGCATCGCTGTTGCTTCTTTGCACTTCTCTTGCCTCTTTCCCCACCCCTCTTCCCCCTTTCTGCATCTCTGTTGCTTCTTTCTGCACTTCTTTTGCATCTTTCGGCACCACCTTTGCATCTTTCTGCACCACTTGTGCCTCTTTCTGCACCCCTCTTCCTTCTTTCTGCACCTCTCTTGCCTCTTTCTGCATCTCTGTTGCTTACTTCTGCACTTCTCTGCCCTCTTTCTCTACCCCTCTTCCCTCTTTCTGCACCTCTGTTGCTTCTTTCTGCACTTCTCTTCCTTCTTTCTGCACCTGTCTTGCTTCTTTGGCACCTCCTCATTCCTCTTTCTTCACCCCTCTTCCTCTTTCTGAACTCCTCTTGCCTCTTTCTGCATCTCTGTTCTTTCTTTCTGCACTTCTCTTCTTTCTTTCTTTCTGCAGCCCTCTTGCTTCTTTCTGCAACCCTCTTGCCTATTTCTCTGCCTATCTTCCCTCCTTTCTGCATCTCTGTTGCTTCTTTCTGCTACCTCTCTTCCCTCTTTCTCCACCCCTCTTCCCTCTTTGCACTTCTGTTGCTTCTTTCTGCACTTCTGTTGCTTCTTTCTGTACCCGCTCATGCCTCTTTCTGCATTCCACTTCCCTCTTTCTGCACCCCTCTTGAATCTTTCTGCACCTCTGTTCCTTCTTTCTGCACTTCTTTTATTTCTTTCTGCATCTCTCTTGCTTCGTTCTGCACCCCTCTTGCATCTTTCTCCACCCCTCGTCCTCCTTTCTCTGCATCTCTGTTGCTTCTCTTCTGCACTTATCTTGCCTCTTTCTTCACCCCTCTTCCCTCTTTCTGCACCTCTGTTGCTTCTTTCTGCACTTCCTTTATTGCTTTCTGCACCTCTCTTACTTCTTTCTACCCTCTTGCATTTTCTCTACCCCTCTTCCCCATTTCTGCATCTCTGTTGCTTCTTCCTGCCACTTATTTTGCTTTTTTCTGCACCTCTCTGCTTCTTTCTGTACCAATCATACCTCTTTCATGCACCCTCTTCCCTCTTTCTGCACCCTTAGCCTTTCTGCACCTTTGTTGCTGCTTTCTGCACCCCTAATGCCTCCTTCTCTACCCTCTTCCCCCTTTCTGCATCTCTGCTGCTTCTTTCTGCACTTCTCTTGCCTTTTTCTCTACCCTCTTCCCTCTTTCTGCACCTTTGTTGCTTCTTTCTGCACTTCTCTTGCTTCTTTCTTGCACCTCTCTCTGTAATTTGCACCCTCGTCCCTGTTTCTGCACCGCTCTTCCCTCTTTCTGCACCCTCTTTCCTCTTTCTGCACCTCTGTTGCTTCTTTCTGCACACTTCTTGACTCTTTCTCCACCCTTCTTCCCCCTTTTTAAATCTCTGTTGCTTCTTTCTGCACTCCTCTACCCTCTTTATCCACCTTCCTTCCTTTTTCTCAACCTCTGTTGCTTCTTTCTGAACTTCTCTTGCTTCTTTCTGCACCTCTCTTGCTTCTTTCTGTACCATCATGCCTCTCTCTGCATCCCTCTTCCCTCTTTCTGCACTCATCTTTCCTATTTCGCACCACCGTTAATTCTTTCTGCACTTCTGTTTCTTTCTGCACCTCTATTGCTTCTTTCTGCACTTCTCTTGCTTCTTGCTGCACCCCTCTTGCCTCTTACTGCATCCCTCTTCCTATTTCTGCACCTCTCTTTCCTCATCCTGCACCTCTGTTCCTTCTTCCTACCACTTCTCTTGCTTCTTTCTGCACCTTTCTTGCTTCTTTCTGCACCCTTCTTGCCTCTTTCTGCAGCCCTCTTCCCTCTTTCTGCACCTCTTGCATTTTCCTGC
>CAWUFW010030102.1:0-17855 GCA_963921515.1 Calotriton arnoldi
TCGGCTCGGCAGTTTTTGCTGTTGTGCGCATCGTACTTGCTCGTTCGGTGTACTGTACGGATCGGTCGGGAAACAGGCTTTCGCATGGCTTTTTCCCGACCGAATGGTATTGGGTGCGCCTCCGACCGAGATCGGAATCGGCCCCTATGTTTTTTCATACCCTCTGCAAACCATTTTAAAATTTACAAGACAATCAAATATGATGTTTATGAAAATGTGAATCTGCCCAGCCAGCGCTTGCTCTAGGTTTCAAAGCAACATGCTGCAATAGTGGTGGCTGGGGTGAGTGCTGTGAGAGTGGTGTTGTACAGAATGGTGGTGGTGAAGATTGTGGTGGTTGGTAGGGTGGTGATTAGGGTGGTGGTGATTAAGCTAGGGTGGTGGTTAGGGTAGGATGGTGGTTACGGTGGTGGGGTGGGGATGGTTAGGTTGGTGGTGGTTATGGTGATGGTTAGGGCGGTAGTGGTGGTTAAGGTGGTGGTGCTTAAGGTGAGGGTGGTGGTGGTTGTTAAGATGGTGGTGGTGGTAAGGGTAGGGTGGTTAGTAGGGTGGTGGTAGAGTGGTGGCTGTTAGGGTGGTGGTTGTTAGGAGGGCCTTAGTGGTTAGGGGTGGGCTTGGGTAGTGGTTAGGGTGAGGGTTGTTGTGGTGAAGGTTGTGGTTATAGTAGTAGTGGTTATGGCCAGGTAGTGGTAGTGGCTAGATTGTTAGTGGTTAGGGTGGTGGTGGTTAGTAACATGGTGGAGGTTAGCATAGGGGTGGTGGTGGTAGTAGAGTGGTTAGGATGGTGGTGGTGAGGGGGTGGTGTGAGGGTGATGGTGGTAGGGTGGTGATGTGAGGGTGTGGTGGTAGTGAGGGTGGTGGTGGTAGTTAGGGGTGTGGTGGTGGTAGAGTGTTGATGGTAGAGGTGGTAGGGTGGTGTGGGGGTAGGGCAATGAGTTTGGGTCAGGTGGTGTTAGAATGGTGGTGGTGGTTACGGTGTCGGTGGTAGTTAGGGTAGAGAGGTTGTGGTTAGGGTAGTGGTGGTGGTTAGGGTGTTATGCTATGCAGATTGGTACAGTGCACTATCACATGGGAGGGTATCCTGGCACTGAGCAAGTGTGAGTCTACCTATGGTCTAGTAGGACTACTTGAAAAGTCAGGTCTTCAGCTTCTTGCAGAATTCAAGAAGTGAGGAAGAGGCTCCAATGTGTGGAAGCAGGTTATTCCATGCTTTAGGGGCGATGTAGGCGAAGGCTCGACTGCCAGATCTGGTTTTCCGTATGCATGGGATGTGTGCAAACAGGAGTCCGGACAAGCGGAGGTGTCTGAAATGTTTGTGAAAGCAGATGCAACTGTTGAGATATGCTGGGCCAGTGTTATGCAGGGCCTTGAAAGTGCGCAAGAGGAGTTTGAATTGGGCTTGTTTGTGTATGGGGCGCCAGTGTAGCTCCTTCATTGTAATGTGATGAGAGTGCGGCGTGAACAGTTTAGAGTGCGTCTGGCTGTCGAGTTATGAATGGTCTGCAGCCTACAGGTGAGTTTTGTGTTGATCCTGGCATAGAGGGTAGTCCAGCTTGCTTGTGATGTGACTGTGACTTGCGCATGACTTTTTTCTGGGTGCTGACTGGGAGTCATTTGAAAATCTTCCTCAGCATATTCAGGGTATGGAAGCATGAGGCGGTGACAGTGCTGTCAGTGACAACCATGAGGTTCTTGACATGGGTGTGGAGGGGTGTCAGTCCTAGTTCTGTTGGGCACCAGATGGAGTTCCACAATGAAGTGCTCTTCCTGAAGATCACGATTTTGGTCTTTTTAGTGTTCAGCTTCAGACAGTTAAGGGCATATTTATAGGAAATGGTGCAACGCTGCAAGCAATTTAGCAGTGCCACGCTGCATCATTTAAAAAATGCAGGGATGTGCCGTATTTACAAGAATACGGCGCACCCCGGTGTTTTCCCTTGGCTAGCACTAAAAAAAGCTGCTTAGCGCCATAGTGCAAGGGTGCCTGCATTGCAGGGATGATTGTTTATGTGCAGGATAGGACACCTTCCTGCACATAAACAATTGTTAAAGGTGTTTTGCTCTTTCTATGTGTGCTGCCAAATGCAGCACACATAGAAAGAGCACAAACGAGGAGAAATAAAAGTATTTCTCCTCGTTGCACCAATCCAATGCCTGCTATTCAGTGGTGTTCGTTTTTGGTGCTGCTCAGATTTACAGATCCTTGTAAATCTGGGGCAGCGTCAAAAAGCAATGGGTGTTGCGTTGGAATGCCCACAGCAGCACCCATTGCATGCCCCTTTCATGCAGATACCTGCGTGAAAGGGGACGATATTTACAAAGTGGCGTTAAGCCATGCAAAGTGGCTAAATGGCGCTTTTCTAAATATAGAACAGGGCATTGCACCACCGGAACGTCAGAAAAAGTGACATTCCGGTGGTGCAATGCCCTTCTAAATATGCCCCTTGGTCTTTAACCAGTGGGTGATTTCAGTCATGCAGGCATTGAACTTGATCTGGGCACGGGGCATTTTGTCTGTGAGGTAGAGAATTACCGAAGTGTCAAATGTGTAGGTGAGGACGTTGATGTGAGACTGGATGATATTGGCCAGAGGGATCATGTATGAGTTGAAGATGGTCGGGCGCAGGGAGAATCCTTGTGGATTCTGCAGATGAGGTCATGGGCGTCCGAGGTGTATGTACCAGGCTAAATGACTGGGCACCCTTCAGTCAGAAAGAAGAAGAACCATCAGAGTGCGTGTCCTTGGATTCCGATTTCATGTAGGCGTTGGATGTGGAGGGGGGGCGAAGCATGTCAAACACTGCAGAGAGATCCAGAAGGGTGAGGGCTAGCACGTCACCTCTATCTAGAGTCATGCGGATGTCATTCGAGGGGGCAATGAGGGCAGTTTCCTTGCAAACTGGTGTTAAGGAGTTGGTGGTAGTTGAGGTATTCAGTAAGGCATCTGTTGATGATTTTCTCTAAGACCTTGGCTAGGAATGGTAGCAGTGAGATCAGCATGTAGCTGGCAAGCATTGAAGGGTCTATGGAGGGTTTCTTCAGTAATGGGAGGACAGTTGCATGTTTCCAAGCAACTGGGAAGATCACGGAAGAGGTAGAGGCATTCAGAATGGGTGTGAGCATGAAGCTGATGGGTTGCAGGCCTTTGGCGTAGGCATGGAGGGGGCAGGGCTGGGCTCCAATGGTGCCCCTGAGTGGAAGGACTTCATGGTGGTGGTGATTTCTTCTGTGGGGAGAGAGGTTATGTGGTTAGCATTGGTTCTTTGGATAAGATCGGGAGGCATTTAGCATGGTCTGTCGGGTCCATTTGTGGGTTGAAGTTGCTGTAAATCGCGGTGATTTTGTTGTTGAAGTGTTAGACTTGGCATCTTTGGCGTTGTTTCCCCTGACTTTTTTTGCCTCTACCTCCTGTATTTTTGATGCTGTGCTGGATTTCTTTTTTGCTGGCTGAGATGCTTTGGGCACTTTGCCACTGCTGATCAGTGTCAAAGTGCAAGTGCTCTCTGTGTAAATTGTTATTATGATTGGTTCTCCCTGATTGGCATATTTGATTTAATGGTCAGTCCCTAGTAGAGTGCACTGAGTGTGCCAGGGCTGGTAAATCAAATACTACTAGTGGGCCTTCAGCACTGATTGTGCCACCCACACAAGTAGTCCTGAAACGGAAACTCAGACTTGCCATTGCAGTGTCTGTGCGTAGTTGTTAACTGCCACGTCAACTTGGCAAGTGCACCCACTTGCCAGGCCCTAACCTTCCCTTTTCTTACATGTCAGTCACCCCCAAGGTAGGCCCAAGGTACCCCTGTGGGCAGGGTGCGGTGTATGTGAAAGGTAGGACATGCCCTGATGTGTGTGGCATGTCCTGATCGTGAAATACTGCCAATTTCGTTTTTCACTATTGTAAGGCTATCTGTCCCCATAGGAAAGCATGGGAGTTAATTTATAACATCTTATAAATATAACTTACCATTGGGACCAGATAGGAAAAGAAAATGCTACTTACCAGTATGCATCTGTTCTTGGCATGTAGAGCTGCAGAGATTCACACTATGTGCATAGATCGCCATCTGGTGTTGGGCTCGGATGCTTGCACCTTGTTGTTGCCTTGGAAGAAGTCTTTGTAGTCACAAGATAGGTGACTCCTCCCTTGGACGATAGTGCGCATGGGCATCGACTCCATCCTCATATTGTTTTTCGCCATGAAGGGAAATGATGGAGTTTGTAAGAAACAGAAAGATGTCCATGAAAATGTATCTAAGTAAGATAACACTGGAACAGATACAGGTTCCGGGGAGGTGGGTGGGCGTGTGAATCTCTGCAGCTCTACATGCCAAGAACAGATGCATACTGGTAAGTAGCATTTTCCGTTCGAGGCATATGAGCTGCAGAATTCACACTATGTGCATAGACTGTACAGCAGTGTTTCCCCTAGCGGTGTCCGCCTGTATCTGTTGCGGTAGTTTGAAAAAGTGTTTTAAGAACAGCTTGGCCTACAGAAGCTTGTTGCTTTGCCTGCACATCTACACAATAGTGTTTGGTGAAGGTGTGTGTAGTAGACCATGTTGCTGCCTTACAAATGTCTTCTAGGGGAATGTTCCCTAAGAATGCCATGGAAGCCCCTAGTTTGCGTGTTGAATGCGCTCTAGGGGGAATTGTTAACGTACGTTTTGCTTTTTGGTAGCATATTTGAATACATTTTACTATCCATCTGGCAATTCCAGCTTTGGAAATAGGATTGCCTTTATGAGGTGGACAAAAGGCTACGAATAGTTGCTTTGTTTTCCTAAAGGCTTTAGTCCTGTCTATATAGTAAAGTAGAGCTCTTTTGAGGTCAAGGGTGTGAAGAGCTCTTTCTGCTACAGAATCAGGGTTCTGGAAAAATACTGGTAACTCTACTGATTGATTAAGGTGGAAAGCAGAGATTACTTTGGGAAGGAATTTTGGATTTGTCCTAAGAACCACCTTGTTATGATGTATTTGTAAGAATGGTTCTTGTATGGTTAAAGCCTGGATCTCACTTACTCTTCTGAGAGAGGTGATTGCAAGAAGGAAGGCTACTTTCCATGTTAGGAATTGTAATTCGCATTTGTGTAAAGGCTCAAATGGGGGACCCATGAGCCTAGTAAGAACAATGTTTAGGTTCCACACTAGAGAGGGTGGCAGTCTAGGTGGAATTATTCTTTTGAGGCCTTCCATAAAGGCTTTGATAGCGGGTACTCTAAACAATGACAAATGTTGTCTTTTTTGTAGGTAGGCGGCTAGGGCAGCCAAATGTAATCTTATTGATGAGTATGCCAGATTGCATCTTTGTAGATGTAGCAAATAGCAGATAATGTTCTGAATTGAAGCATCTAACGGGTGAATTTTGTTATTGTTGCAGTAAATGACGAATCTTTTCCATTTAGCTGCATAGCAAGCTCTAAAAGTGGGGCGTCTGGCTTCTTTAATAATGTTCATACAGTCGGGTGGGAGGTTAAGGTAACCGAACTCTAGGATTTCAGGAGCCAGATTGCTAGATTCAGTTGTGCTGGATCTGGGTGCCTTATCTCTCCATGGTTCTGCGTTAGCAGGGTTGGGGAGAGAGGTAGTTTTTGGTGTGGAACGACTGAGAGTTCCAGGAGTGTTGTGAACCATGGTTGCCGTGCCCATGTGGGAGCAACTAGGATCATTTTGAGAGACTGTTGTTTGAGCTTGCGTACTACTAGTGGAATGAGTGGGAGTGGCGGAAAAGCGTACGCAAATCTGCCTGACCAGTTCATCCATATCGCATTGCCCTTGGACAACGGGTGTGGGAACCTGGCGGCGAAGGTTGGGCATTTTGCATTTGCATGGGTGGCGAATAGATCTATGTCTGGTTGGCCCTACAAGTGGAAGAACGGTTGAAGAACTTGTGGATGAAGTTCCCATTCGTGTATCTGTTGAGTTTGATGACTTAACAGATCCGCTATCTGATTGTTCACCCCTGGAAGATGTTCTGCTAGAAGATATATTTTTTGTGGAATGGCCCATTTCCATATACTTTGCGCTAGATGAGACAGCTGCAAAGAATGTGTTCCTCCTTGTTTCTGTATGTAATACATTGCTGTTATGCTGTCTGTGCGGACTAGGACAGCTTTGTTGAGGAGATGTGTTTGAAACGACTTTAACGCTAGAAATACTGCCAGTAATTCTAGGTAATTGATGTGGAACAGTTTCTGTTGAGTGGACCACCTGCCCTGAATTGTGTGGCTTAGGAGATGGGCTCCCCAGCCGGTGAGTGATGCGTCTGCTGTTAGCACTATCTGTGGAACTGGCTCTAGGAACGGCCGCCCTGTGGAAAGGTTTTGTATGTTCCACCACTGCAGAGAGCGATGTGTGCGGCTGTCCACCAACACCAGATCTGTAAGTTGACCTTGAGCCTGGTTCCACTGACGTGCTAAGCATTCCTGTAAGGGGTGCATTTGAAGTCTTGCGTGAGGTACAATGAAAATGCAAGAGGCCATCATTCCTATTAGCTGCATAAACACGCGTGCTGGGAGAGCGTTTTGGGGCTGAAACTTGGAGATGAGGGTTTGCATACTGACTATCCTTGCTGGATTGGGGTATGCTAGAGCTTTGGAAGTGTCTATTGTGGCTCCTAGATACTGATGTACGTAGGAGGGATAAAGGTGTGACTTGGTGTAGTTTACTGTGAACCCCAAGTTGTGTAGAAGCTGAATGGTTTGGAAAGTGTGGTGAACACATTGGTTGTGTGACTTGGCTTTTATGAGCCAGTCGTCGAGGTATGGAAATACATGGATTTGTTGTCTTCGCAAGTGCGCTGCTACTACTGCAAGGCACTTTGTGAACACCCTGGGTGCTGTAGTCACTCCGAATGGAAGGACTTTGAACTGATAGTGTTGGCCGTCCACTGTGAACCTTAGGTATTTTCTGTGAGCAGGGTGTATGGGAATATGGAAGTAGGCGTCCTTGAGATCTAATGTGGCAAGGAAGTCGACTTGTTGGAGCAGTGGAAGGACCTGTTGAAGAGTGATCATGTAAAAATGATCTGACTGTATGTAGAGATTGAGAGGTCTGAGGTCCAGGATTGGCCTTAGGGTACCGTCCTTTTTGGGGATTAGGATGTAGAGAGAATACACTCCTGTCCCTTGATGTTGTATGGGAACTGGTTCTATTGCATGTTTTTGAAGCAGCGAAAGAACTTCCTGTTTGAGGAGTGTGAGATGTTCCGTGGACATTGGACGCTGTTTGGGTGGTATGTTGGGTGGGGTTGCTGTAAGTTCCAGGCAGTAACCATACTGGATAATTTGTCTCACCCACTTGTTTGTAGTGATGGAATTCCAGACAGATAGGAACTGTGAGAGTCTCCCTCCGACCGGAGTGGAATGGTCTGGAGGGAGTGGAGGGAAGTCACTGCTTATTAGTGGGAGAGGCACGAGTGTTGTTGTTACCTCTGCCTCTTCCTTTGTTGTTATTCCCCCTGTATCCACCTCTAAAATATCCCTTGTTGGGGGAAGTTTGTGAGGGGTTCTTGTAGGAGGAAGAAGCAGCGTCTGCACTGATGTTTTTGGATGCTCCTCTATAGAAGGAGCGTCGAAAGGAACCTCGTGTGGATGGGGACTGTAATGCACCCATGGACTTAGCAGTCTCCGTGTCCTTTTTCATTTTTCTAGAGCTGTATCCACAGCTGGGCCAAAAGTTGTTCTTGATTGAACGGCTGATTGAGGATAGTTGTTTGTACCTCCTGTTTAAAGCCAGAAATGCGCAACCAGGCATGCCTTCTTAGTAACACACTAGTGTTAATGGACCTAGATGCGGTGTCTGCTGCATCAAGGGCACACTTAATTGATGCATTGGTTATTAATTTGCCCTCCTGAATTAAATCATTGGCCTTGGTCTTATATTGATCAGGCAGATGTTGCAATAGGGTTTCCAGCTGGTCATAATGGGCCCTATCATACCTGGCAAGTAATGCCTGCACATTGGCTATCCTCCAGTTATTAGCTGCTTGGGCAGCAACTCGTTTGCCGGAAGCGTCTAATAATTTGGACTCTTTGTCCGGAGGTGGAGCATCACCGGAGGTCTGAGAGTTGGCGTGTTTTCTAGCGTTGGTCACCACTAGAGAATCTAAAGGGAGTTAACCCTTGATGTAGGTGGGATCATTGGGAGCGGGTTTATATTCTTTGTCAATTCTCGGATTGAGAATTCTAGCTCTTACGGGGTCCTTGAATACGTCTGGTGCGTGTTTAATGACGCCTTTTAACATTGGTAAAGTCTGTACAGTCCTTTGTGACTGTGCAAAGGTGTCTATCAGGAAGTCCTCCTCTATGGGGTCCGAATGCATTTGAACGCCATGGTACTTGGCAGCTCTGTCTATAAGCTGACCAAAACCAATATTGTCATCTGGGGGAGATGGCTTTGTGGGGTGTGCATGAGGATCAGGAAGGTCTGGAGGATCTACTGGGTCGTCATAGTCATCCCAATTGTCCTGTGGTGTGTGTGTGTCGTCATCAGGGTCAATAAAAGGGTCATTATCTCCTCCCCCCCGTAAATCATCATCATCTTGTGGTGGTGGTGAGTATGTTGGAAGTATAGGAGAATTTGGACAAAAGAAAGGTTCAGTAGGAAGAACAGGAGAAGAGGGTCGTAAAGGTGAAGTGGCACAGTCTCTCTTCTTTACAGGCACCTCAGGGATGTGTGGGGTGTCGAATTTTCTCTTGTTGTGTGGAACATTGATGATATGTCCTGTTTTAGGGTCCACTTGGAGAGTTTTTTGTTGCGGATCGATGGGATCCGGTCGAAAAAGTTCTTCCTGTTCGGTAGTCGCCTTCGGCGCCGATTTTTTCGGGTCCGAGCGATGTTTAGATTTCTGCTCTGGAGCCTTGGAAGGGGTTTTTGGATCCTTCGGCTTCGAGGTGGAGTCGGAAATCTTTTTCGGTTCCGAAGATTTTGGTTTCGAATCCGAGGCCTTTTCTTTCGGCGCTGAGGTGCTCGGTGCCGATGGCTTTTTGGGGATTGCGAGAGCAGGACGAGCTCCCGGCTTCGGTCCCGATGGTGTCTGTGGGGCGTGATATGGGGCTTTCTCGGTCCCGAGCCGCCGGAAGGCTTAGCCTTTGTCTTCGGAGCCGGGCCCGGGGGCGGGGCTTCTGAAGCTTTGTTTCGGTCGCGACTGGGGCCAGCAGGCGAAGTCTTGACCGGAGCCTTCTTTTTTTGAGGTGGGGTTGGGGTAGGGGCAGTTGTACTCACTCGTTGACCTGGAGTGATGTGGTCATCTGAGTCGGAGTCGTCTGCCTCGGAAACGATTTGCAGGTCCTCCGAATCATCCTCCGGGACATCGGGGCCTTCGTTGAAGATGTCCTCCGGCACCGGAGCTGCTTGTTGCGCCATAACGTGACGTCGGGCCCGGCGATCACGGATAGTCTTTTTTGATCGAAAGGAGGCGCAGGCCTGGCAATTATTCTCGTTGTGCTCGGGCGAGAGGCAGAGGTTACAGACCTTGTGTTGGTCGCTGTGTGGGAATTTAGCTCCACACTGGGGGCATTTTTTAAATGAAGTCCTTTCCATTAGCCGTAGGCCCGAAAGGCGTTGATAGGCCCAGCGGCCCGCGTCGACGACCGGAATCGAGGAATTGAGGAGCGCGTCGAAGAGCACGCGAACGAAGACAATACCGTCGAGTTTTTTTGACGTTTTGCGCGTCGAAAGTAGAGTACGGAACCGGAGCGCAGAAGTTACATCCGAACCCGATGGCGGAAAAAAACAATCTGAGGATGGAGTCGATGCCCATGCGAACTATCGTCCAAGGGAGGAGTCACCTATCTCGTGACTACAAAGACTTCTTCCAAGACAACAACAAGGTGCAAGCATCCGAGCCCAACACCAGATGGCGATCTATGCACATAGTGTGAATTCTGCAGCTCATATGCCTCGAACATAAAGTTTAGTATGCCTGAACTCAGAATCTAAAGATGCATCTTTTAGGAAAGGTGATGAAAATACCACTTTTAGAAAGTGGCTATTTTCTTGTTCAACCATCCTGGGGGCCTATGTTTGTGGATTGACTGTCTGGCTTTGGGGTGACATGGACTGGGGAGGTGCAGTGGCTCCAGGAGTCTGGATGAGTCAGCACTAGGTTGAATAGGCCTGATCTGGATTTGGAGTGGTGGGAAGAGTAGCACCTGTACCTGAATAGGGCTGTGCCTGCCTTCCACAATGCTGGCTCAGCCCCCCTGTGGTGTGTCTGGAGCCAAGGCTCACACTGACAATGGATGTTGTTGTGCACTTGCAGAGTGCATCCCAGAACTGGTTTGAACTGGGCTCAGAGCCCCTTGCACAAAGAGAACAAAGACATTTTGGGGTATAAGTATCAGACCCAAAGAGGAACCTTTGCTGAGGAGAAGAGCTGGAGAAACTGAGGAGAAGTACTGCCCTTGCTGTGTGTCTGGGGTTGGCCTGCAGTTGCTGTTTCTACCAAAGAAAGGAGAAGGGCTTTGCTGTGTGCTGTGTCCCCTGCTTGAGGAAAGTCTCCAAGGGCTTGAGTAGAGCTTGCCTCCTGTTTTGAAGTCTCAGGAACACAAAGACTTCAACCCCAGCTCCCCTGGACTTTCTTGCTGGGAGTTCTGACCGCTGCCGAAACCGACGCAGCGCTTGTCGCCGTGGCAAGAATCGACGCATCAAGGGATCTCGGTTGAAAAGGCCGACGCAGCGCCGCTCTCCGCATCGTTCACCGTCGCATCCCGGAATTCCAATCATCTTCCCTGTGCAGCAAGTTTTCTCCGGTGCATCACTCGCGGATCAAAGTCATCTCAGAATCGACGCATCGCTTCCCCCTACAGACCGGACCCGAAGCACCGCTCCCCTGTGTCCAGCGAACTGTTGCATCGCATCCACGAAGGTCTCAGGAATCGACGCATCTCTTTGTTTTCGACGCTTCCCATGGCTGCGGCTGTTTAACTTGATGAATTTTGTCGTCACAAAAGGTACTTTGCAAGAAATCACACATCCATAGTTTTCTATGGACTCAGTTGCTAAAACCTTTTGAAAGTCATTTTTCTTAATACTTGTATGTTGGATTTTTGTCGTTTTGGTCTTGTTAAGTTTATATAAAGATACTTTATTTTTCTAAACTGGTGTGGTGTCCATTTGTGGTGTTATCACTGTGTTACTGTGAGTGTTGGTACAAATACTTTACACATTGCCTTTGGGATAAGCCTGTCTGCCCGTCCCAAGCTACCAAGGGGGTGAGCAGGGGTTATCTAAAGTGTGTATCCCCCTTACCCTGAATAGAAGCAAGGGTCCCTATTTGGAGAAAGGTACCTACCTCTGCCAACTAGAGACCCCCATTTCTAACATGAAGAATTAAGAGAGATTGTTGCAGAGGTCCTGCGAGGGGGTGAATGAGTTGGAGGCAGCCACTGTTGAGTTGAAATCCTTCACAATGTCGAAGACAAAGATTTCTTTGCTTCTGTTGGTGCTGGGACCAATTCGGTCTGCCACAGTGGCCCGTTTGGTGGTTGGGATTATTCGATGGTAGCATCTCAAGGCAGTTTTGAAAGTGCTCCTTTCTGCATTGTCCTGGCTCATTCTCCATTTGCACTCCAGTTGTTTGCAGTTTGAGTTCCTGAATGTACCAACTGGCAAGGGGTCTAGATCTTGCTGTATTGCTGTGTTTGATGGGGACCATGGAACCAGCACAGTAGGTGATGCAGTTGTTGAGACTCTGATGGATTTTGGGAGGCTGTTGCTATGTTTGGGCCAGTGGGTGTTGAGAGTGATGTTCCAGTCCTTGTCAGTAATGCTGCTCCACTTTCAGAGGGCTGGTCTGCCGGTGGTGCAAATTCATTTGATTGGAACAGGGATTCTGAATGTGATATGTGCGTGGCCTGTCCAGGAGACTGGGGTGGGTCTTCGACTCGGATGTTGCCAAAGGTGGGCGAAAATACAGTCCAGGGGGTATTCTGCAATGTGGGTAGGTCCCATTACTTGTTGGGTGAGCCCCAGGCTTCTAAGGTCTTCAATGAATGCTTTAGAGTTGGGGTTGGTGCAGTCTCCCAGGTAGAATTTCTGGTCTCCAAGTAGAATGTAAATGCAAGCATCGAGGGCGGGTGGTGCGACAAAGTCCATGATGATATTGGTAAAGTTGGTGCATGGTCCAGGTGGTCTCTAGATGAGTGTGCCACTTACGGTGAAGTTGGCTGCAACATGGAGATTGAACGATAGGTGTTCAAAGTTGGAAGAGGATGTGGCAATAGAGGGGGTGCAGCTGATGGCGTTCTTGTGGATGATGGCTAGGGTTAGGGTGGTGGTGGCTGTGGTTAGGGTGGTGGTGGTAGGTAGGATGATGATGAAAGGGTGGTTGAAGTAGGTGTATGATGGTGGTGGCAGGGTGGATAGGTGGTGGTAGTTACAGTGGTGGTGATAGCTACATTGGTAGTTAGAGTGGTGGTAGAGTGGTGGTGGAGGCAGAGTAGAGGCAGTATTGGTGAGGGTGAGTGTGGTTAGGGTGCTGGCGATGGGGTAGATGTGGTTGTGGTAGGGTGGAGAGGGTGGTGGAGGTGATCGTGGTTAGGGTGTTGGTGATTAGTGTAGGGTGTTGGGTGGGCAGTGGTGGTTATGGTGTGGTGTTTAGGGTAGGGTGGTGGTTCATAGAGTGGTGGTGATGGTTAGAGTGGTGGTTAGGGTAGTGCTAGGGTGGTGGTAGAGTGATGGGGTAGTAGTAGTTGTGAGGGTGGTGTTGTTAGGGTAGTGGTGGCAGGGTAGTTGTGGTTGTGGTAGGGTGAATAAGGTGGTGGCGGTTAGGGTGTTGGTGGTTACAGTAGGGTGTTGGGTAGGGCAGTGGTGGTTATGGTGTAGTGATTAGAGTATGGAGGTGGTGGTTAGGTTGGATGTGATGGTGATTAGGGTGGTGGGTAGTGTGGTACCGCCCTGGGGTAGGGTGATGGTCGGCTGATCAGGCTTTTGGTAGTTAGTGTTGTTGTGGTTAGGGTGGTGGTTAGTTGATGGTAGTAGGGTGATGGGATGGTGGTCGGGGTAGTGATTTGGGTAGTGATGGTTGGGATGAGGGTGTTTAGGGTGAAGGTGGTGTTTAGGGTGGTTGTGTTTAGGGTGGTGGTTAGGGTAGGGTGGTTAGCAGGGAGGTGTTTAGGGTGGTGGTTAGGGTGGTTGTGGTAAGGTGGTGTTAGGGTGGTGCTAGTAGGGAGATGCTGGGGGCGGTATGGTGGTGGGTTGTGGTTAGAGTAGTGGTCTTAGGGATGTGCTAGTGGTTAAGATGATGGTGGTTAGGTGGTTAGGGCAGTGATAGTGTGGTGGTGGTGATGGTGATGGGGTGTTGGTTAGGGTGAGGGTGGTTAGGGTGAAGCTAATGGTTAGTGTTGTGGGGGTTAGGGTGGTGGGGGTTAGGGTGGTGAGGGTTAGAGGGGTAGTGGTTAGGGTGGTGGTGGTTATGGTTATGGTATTGTGGTGGTGGTGGTGTTTATGGCACTGTGGTGGTGAGGGTGAGGGTGGTTAAGGCAGTGGTGGTTAGCGTGTTGGTGATGGTGGTTAAGGTAGGCTGTTGGTTAGGATGGTGCTGGTTTGGGTAGGGTGGTGGTAGTTAGGGTTGTGGGGGTCAGGGTGGTGGTGATAGTTAGAGTGGGTGTTAGGGTAGTGGTAGGATGTGGTTAGGGTGATGGTTAGGGTGGCTGTGGTTAGGGTTGAATGGTGATTAGAGGGGTAGTGGTTAGAGTAGGGTGTTGGTGGTGGTTAGCAGGGTGGTGGGTATGGTGGTGTGGTTAGGATGATGGTGGTGGTTAAGGTGTTGGTGGTTAGGGTAGGGTTGTGGTGGTTAGGGAAGGGTTGTGGTGGTTAGGGTAGAGTGGTGGTGGCTAGGGTGGTCATGTGGCTAGGGTGGTGGTTTGGGTAGTGGTAAGCTTGTGGTGATAGGGTAGAAGGTGGTGGGGGTGGTTGTAGGGTGGTGATGGCAGTGGTAGTTTGGTAGTGATAGGGTGGTGGTTAGGGTGGTGGTCATGGTTAGGGTGTTGGTGGTTAAGTGAGAGCGGTGGTACAGTGGTGGTGGTAGGGTGGCACTGGTAAGGCGGTGGTAGGGTGTGTGGTGGTAGAAGGGTGTTGTGGTGGTGCTAAGTGGGTGGTGGGGTGATGGCAGTAAGGTGATGGTGGCAGGGTGGTGGTGAAGGTGGTTATGCACATAATGATATGGGAGTGTGGACGGGGGAACAAGCAAACTTTAGTTAACATGCCACAAGAGCGATCAATTTCAGCTATCTGGAAAGGCAATATTTTGATTGCTTTTGGGGTACTTCACCAAATGAACTTGCAGTTGCTAATTTTATAAATGAGGGTGTTTTCGTGCTAGTCCACATTATTTGCTGTAATAGTGAAAATGTAGTCAGGCAACTGCATTTTGATTGCAACCAATTAACCTATAAGAGAAAGACTATAAAATCTGAGATAATGATTGACAACAAGTGTGTGTACACGTAGGCTCTTAAAATGTGGTTATATATGCATGGCTTGAATAACATTTTTTAAATATGAGCTATGAAAGATATTCACTGTTCATTCTTGCAGCATGTTCCTTGTTCTGCAATGGAGTAGAAAGGAGTGAAACATACCCTCATATATAATTGTTTTGGAAACACTAATTATAAGAAAGCAGTTTCAGACAATGACTGCTTAAGGAAGGCTGGGTACTCATTTCCTCCATCTCTGCACTCTAAGTGCTGGCTGCTGTTAAGAAGAAATTTCCTATGATAAATTACTTCTAACTGGGTCTCTTTATGAGAAACAGCACTAGTGCTAAGACATAAATGGTTCACATTTTCTAATTATTTTTCCTTTGTCTCACCCACACAAGTACTGTCAATCATACATTACAGTAATGAAGTGTGGCAGTGCCCCTTTTGGCGCATGGATGGGCATGTTTTCAGCTTTGCAGTAGTAGGGGAAGGAGGATGATAGGGTTGCTACATTGGGGTTCTAAACTGTGATCCAGCTTAATGAAAGGGTTTCAATGCTTTTGCATTTGACTCGTGAGGGACATCTAGTAACGACTAGTGGAACTGCAGCTTGATGTAATAATAATTTCAATGCTTTTGCATTTGACTCGTGAGGGACATCTAGTAATGACTAGTTGAACTGCAGCTCTTTGTAGAATTATTTTGATATTGGACACTATAATATTCACTGCCCACTGCTAATCTCGTCCCATAATGCTTTGCAGGGCCTTTGGTTGGGATTGTATTTTTGCCCATAACTGTGCTTGGGGTGGTCCTAGGAGGAAGGGACCACCACTGAATCGTTCAGCATGATATGCTCTTTGTGTTCAAGGCATCTGCTTGGTCCTCCCCCTAGGTTAGGGGGGACCCCAAAATCATCACCTCTCTCATTGCCTAATATTTTCATTCTCAAAGTTCACTTTTGTGAATTGGTTATATGCTTTTTAGCATGTAAAATTGCTTTATCAAAGCATTTGCAGGTGTTGATGATTTTGCTGCTACGCTAGGTGTTTTTGTACTGTGCTACGTTAGCGTAGTACTACGCCCAGGGTTAGTCTTTACAATTCAAATGTAAGTATATCATATTTACTGAAAAAAACAAAGGTTACAGGGACATTATAGTTCGGCTCAGATTTCACTCATACAAAACCAGTGAGATTCAGCAGTTATAGTTACCTGAGCTAACTATAATTTATGCCCCCGCAATGCACTGCTTATGACCTCACATATTACATCACTCAGGACATGGCCAGTGACAACACTGATGACATCTCAAATTACATCACTGATGACATAATCCACAGAACCACTCACACACCCCCTCACACCCCATACAATCTCTCATACATCCACTCATACACCCACACAGCCACTCACATACCCATTCACAAACCCATACAAATACTCATGCACCCACTGACTTATGCATAGAGCCCCTCACACACCCACTCACTCACTCATACAGCCACTCATACAACCACTCTCTCATCCAATCAGATACCCACACCCACGCACTTACTCATACAGATACTAACACATGTACTCAGACACCAAAACAGTCATTGAGACAACCACATAGTCTCCCATAGAGCCTCTCTCACACTCACTTACTAACCCATACAGCCACTCACACACCCATATAGCCATTCACACACCCACTCACTCACCCATACACCCACTTACACACCCATACATTTACTCATGTACCCTCTCTTAACCATACAGACACTCATGTACCTGCTCACTCACCCATACAGCCACTCATGCACCCTCTCATTCACCATTTATAGCCACTGACTCACCCATATAGCCACTCATGCACCCTGTCATTCACCATTTGCAGCCACTTACACACCCACTCACTCACCCATACAGCCACTTGCTCACCCATAAAAAAACTCACACACCCACTCACTCATTTAAACAGTCTCTCACATACCCACTCACTCATCCATGCGCCACTTATATACCAAATCACTCACCATACAGCCACACACAGACACTCACACACGGATATACACAGATACACAGACAATCGCATAATCTATGTTTTATAATAGAATCACTCATTAGTAGTACACAAACTAAACTAATTTAACTTTTGAGGTACCTTAGTATATATGTTTAACACTCTGAAACTTTTAGAAAACACTCACAATCACTGGATGATGTCATCAGTGATGTCATGTGAGATGTCATGAGTGATGTCATCAGTGATGTCACTGAACATGTCATGAGAGATGTAATATGTGGGGTCATAAGTGGTGCATTGCGGGAGCGTAAGTTCTAGTTAGCTCAGATAAATATAACTGATATTTTAAAATTTAAATTCAAAAAGTACACTACACAATGTGTAGATGAAGTTTTGATAAATTCTAGGAACTTATGTGTTAGAATGTTAATTTTAGTTAAGTTTATCTTGTAAGAAGAATTGATATGTATTTTTTGTTTGTGACAGCCCTGAAGAAGCGCTGTGTAGCGCGAAACACATGTTGGCTGTATTACTGTACTATCTTGATTTGTAGTGAGAAAAAGAATAAAGACCAGAAGAAGAAAATACTACGGAAAAGTCTATTGTATCGGTTGGTTAACACTCAGAAAAAATGTTTGTTTTACACACACATATATATATACATATATATATTTATATATTAGAGCAAGGGTATTTTTAGGGGTTAGGGTGGGTAAAGGTATTTGTGTGGCAAGGGTATTTTTAGGGTTTAGGGGGGTAGGGGTATTTGTGTGGCAATGGTATTCTTTTTAGGGTTTAGGGTGGGTAAGGGTATTTGGGTGACAAGGGAATTTTAGGGTTTTAGGGGTTGATGGTCGGTAAGGTAATTAATATATATATATATATATTCACTGAAAAAACCATAGGTTTTAGGGACAGTTATAGTTAGTTGGACATTGCACTCGTACAAAACCCGTGAAATTCCCCTGTTATAGTTAGTTCAGCTAACTATAACTCGCGCCCCGCAATGCACTGCTGATGACGTCACATATTACATCACTCATGACATGGTCAGTGACATCACTGATGACATCACTGATGACATCTCAAATGACATCACTGATGACATCACTGATGACATCATCCAGTGACTGTGTGTTTCTGTAAAGTTTAAATATGTTTAATATATAGGGAAAGGCGTATTGAAGAATGAGTGGGTGTATAAGTGTCTGAATGGATGATTTAGTACGTGAGTGACTGACTCTACAAGTGAGTGATTAAACGTATCTTACTGAATGCATGGGTTAGTGACTAAACTGTGTGAATGTCTGTATCCGTCTGTTTGTTGGTGTGTAAGTGGATGCATGGATTTGCGAATAGCTACATGAGTGTCTATATGGGTTATTGATTGGTTCTCTGAGTATCTGTATGGCTGC
>CAWUFW010030103.1:0-17849 GCA_963921515.1 Calotriton arnoldi
CTGTTGCCAAGGCTTGTTGGGTCCAATCCGGTCGCTGACACCACTGCAATTGACAGACATTGTGGCACAGCTCGAATCCAGCTCCTGGTTGTCGTCAACACCTCCTGGACCTCGTGGCTGAAGAGTCAAGATGACCATCAACCTACCTGAAGCACCCGACATCGGTGGGCATCTGCTCATCGCCTTCCTGGTCACTGGCTAGTGACCCAGACTCTGTCCCCTCTGCTTTCAGGTTCTTCAGATCTTCGATCCACCCTTGGATCTACCCGAACACTTCCGACTTGGTCGCCAGCAGCACTTTGCAGCAGATCGCCATTGAAAATGACGACGAAACCCGACCCTGAAAGACACCTATGCACCTGGCTTCCCTGGGTGCGGTAACTCGAGTACTCCGGTGCTCCCGTGGGTATAGACTCTAGAACAACCTAGTTCTAAAGGGGTTTGCTCCAAGTCCTCCTCTAAGTGTCCTTTTTCTTTAAAACTCCAACCGCGACATTCCCCATAGAAGTCAACGGCAGCTCGTGGCTGTGTTCTCACACTGCACGCGTCCCCCGTGGGTCCCCTGTGTCACTACCTTGGGTGGTTCCTTGAGGGCCAAGCATTTCTACAGGCTCTAGGCCCTGTGTCTAGCTCAGTCGTGGTTCTTATACCACTTTATTGGTATATGGTTTGGTACGCCCCTAGGGCTCAAACGTGTATTTGTGCTATTACTGTTGATAACTGACTTGTAACTTATGTACTTCAAACTCTAGCCTCATAAAGAGACTATAGGGGTGTGTTTAAGACTAAATACATATATTTTATATATATACCTGGTGTGGTCCTCTTTCATTTGGTCACTCAAGAGATTATAGACTGGTAAAACAAGCTGCTTTACATTCCTTCAAGACTTAGCCTGAAGGCTGCTCTCCATAGCTACCACTAGGATAGCTTTCAATAAAGGTTGTCTTTAACCTATCTCCAATAAGGGGTTGTTTGGACTGGTGCAAGGTGCCCACTATAAATAGTGGACAGCATATACCAGGCCAACTTCTCACACACCCCTCTTGCCTTTTTCTGCACCTCTCTTGCCTCTTTCTGCACCTCTCTTTCTTCTTTTGCCTGCTCACTTGCCTCTTCTTGTTCATCTCTTGCCTCTTTCTGCACCTCACTCTCATCTATCTGCACCTCTCTTGACTCTTTCTTCACCTCTTTCCCTCACCCCTCTTGCCTCTTTCCCTCACCTCTCTTGCCTCTTTCTCCACCTCAATCTCTTCTTTCTGCACCTCACCCTCTTCTTTCTGCACCTCTCTTGCCTCTTTCTGCACCTCTCTTGCCTTTTCCTGCACCTCACCCTCTTCTTTCTGAACCTCTCTTGCCTCTTTCTGCACATCTCTTGCCTTTTCTGACCTCTCTTGCCTCTTTCTGCACCTCCCTCTCTTCTTTCTGTACCTCACTTGCCTCTTTCTGCACCTTAATTGCCTTTCTGCTCCTCTCAAGCCTCTTTTTGTGCCTCTCTTGCCTCTTTCTGCACCTCACTATCTTCTTTCCGCACCTCACTTGCCTCTTTCTGCACCTTAATTTCCTTTATGCTCCTCTTAAGCCTCTTTTTGTGTCTCTCTTGCCTCTTTCTGCACCTCACTATCTTCTTTCTGCACTTCACTCTCTCTTTCTGCATCTCTCTTGCCCATTTCTGTACCACTCTTGCGTCTTTCTGCACAGCTCTTGCCTCTTTCTGCACAGCTCTTGCCTCTTTCTGCACCTCTCTTGGCTCTTTCTGCACCTCACTCTCTTCTTTCTGCACCCCTCTTGCCTCTTTCTGCACCTCTCTTACCTCTTTGTGCACTTCACTTTCTTCTTTCTGTAATTCACTCTCTTATTTGTGCACCTCTCTTGCCTCTTTCTGCACCTCACTCTCTTCTTTCCGCACCTCTTTTGCAAATCTCTTGCTTCTTTCTATACCTCACGCTCCTCTTTCTGCACCTCAATCTCTTATTTATGTACCTCACTCTCTTCTTTCTGCACCTCTTTTGCCTCTGCACCTCTCTTGCCTCTTTCTATACCTCATTCTCTTCTATCTATACCTCACTTGACTCTTTATGCACCTCTCTTGCCTTTCTGCACATATCTAGCCTCTTACTGCGCCTGTCTTGTCTCTTTCTGCACCTCACTATCTTCTTTCTTCACCTCACTCTCTTCTTTCTGCACCTCCCTTGCCCCTTTCACCTCACTCTCTTTCTGCACCTCACTTGCCTCTTTCTGTACCTCTCTTGCCTTTCTGCACCTCTCTAGCCTCTTTCTCCACCTCTCATGCCTCTTTCTGCACCTCTCATGCCTCTTTCTGCACCTCACTATCTTCTTTCTGCACTCAAACTCTTCTTTCTGCACCTCTATTGCCCCTTTCTGTACCTGTCTTGCCTGTTTCTGCACCGTTCTTGCCTCTTTCTGCACCTCTCTTGCTACCTTCTGCACCTCACTCTCTTGTTTCCGTTGTTGCCTTTTTCTGCACCTCTCTTGCTTGTTTCTACACCTTACTCTCTTCTTTCTGTACTTCACTATCTTATTTCTTCACATCTCTTGCCTCCTTCTGCACCCCTCTTGCCTCCTTCTGTACCTCTCTTGCCTCTTTCTGCACCTCACTTTCTTCTTTCACCACATTACTTGCCTCTTTCTGCACCCCACTCTCTTCTCTCTGCATCTCTCTTGCCTCTTTCTGCACCTCTCTTGCCTCTTTCTGTACCTCACTATCTTTTTTCTGCACCTCACTCTATTCTTTCTGCACCTCTTTTGCCTCTTTATGCACCTCTCTTCCCTTTCTGCACATATCTAGCCTCTTACTGTGCCTCTCTTGTCTCTTTCTGCACCTCACTATCTTCTTCCTTCACCTCACTCTCTTCTTTCTGCACCTCACTCTCTTCTTTCTGCATGTCCCTTGCCCCTTTCTGTACCTCTGTTGCCTCTTTCTGCACTGTTCTTGCCTCTTCTGCACCTGTCTTGCCTCTTTCTGCACCTCACTCTATTCTTTCTGTACCTCTCTTGCCTCTTTCTGCACCTCACTCTCTTCATTCTGCACCTCACCCTCTTCTTTCTCCACCTCTCTTGCCCCTTTCTGCATCTCTCTTGCCTCTTTCTGTGCTTCTCTTGCCTCTTCCTGCCCCTCACTCTCTTTCTGCACCTCACTTGCCTCTTTCTGTACCTCTCTTGCCTTTCTGCACATCTCTAGCCTCTTTGCACCTCTCATGCCTCTTTCTGCACCTCACTATCTTCTTTCTGCACCTCAAACTCTTCTTTCAGCACCTCTTTTGAACCCTTTCTGTACCTCGCTTGCCTGTTTCTGCACCGTTCTTGCCTCTTTCTGCACCTCTATTGTCACCTTCTGCACCTCACTCTCTTGTTTCTGTACCCCTGTTGCCTCGTTCTGCACCTATCTTGCTTCTTTCTGCACCTTACTCTTTTCTTTCTGCACTTCACTATCTTATTTCTTCACCTCCCTTGCCTCTTTCTGCACCCCTCTTGCTTCTTTCTGCACCTCTCTCGCCTCTTTCCGCACCTCACTTTCTTCTTTTGCCACATTACTTGCCTCTTTCTGCACCTCACTCTCTTCTTTCTGCACTTCACTTTCTTCTTTCTCCATCTCTCTTGATTCTTTCTGCACCTCTCTTGCCTCTTTCTGCACCTCACTTGCCTCTTTCTGCATCTCACTTGCCTCTCTTTCTGCACCTCACTCTCTTCTTTCTGCACCTCCATTGCCTCTTTCTGTATATCTCTTGCCTCTTTCTGCTCCTCACTCTCTTCTTTCTCCACCTCCCTTGCCTCTTCTTGTACATCTCTTGCCTCTTTCTGCTCCTCACTCTCATCTTTTTGCACCTCTCTTGCCTCTTTATTCACCTCTCTTGCCTCTTTCCTTCACCCCTCTTGCCTCTTTCTGCACCTCTCTTGCCCCTTTCTGCACCTCTCTTGCCTCTTTCTGCACCTCTCTTGCCTTTTCCTGCACTTCACCCTCTTCTTTCTGCACCTCTCTTGCCCCTTTCTGCACCTCTCTTGCCTCTTTCTGAACCTCTCTTGCCTCTTTCTCAATCTCTTGCCTGTTCTGTACCTCTCTTGCCTCTTTTTGCACCTCCCTCTCTTCTTTCTGCACCTCACTTACCTCTTTCTGCACCTCAATTGCCTTTCTGCTCCTCTCTTGCCTCTTTTTGTACCTCTCTTGCTTCTTTCTGCACCTCCCTCTCTTCTTTCTGCACCTCACTTACCTCTTTCTGCACCTCAATTGCCTTTCTGCTCCTCTCTTGCCCCATTCTGTACCTCTCTTGCCTCTCTCTGCACGGCTCTTGCCTCTTTCTGCACAGCTCTTGCCTCTTTCTGCACCTCACTCTCTTCTTTCTGCACCCCTCTTGCCTCTTTCTGCACCTCTCTTACCTCTTTCTGCACCTTACTCTCTTCTTTCTGTACTTCACTCTCTTCTTTCTGCAAATTTCTTGCTTCTTTCTGCACCTCATGCTCCTCTTTCTGCACCACAATCTCTTCTTCCTGTACCTCACTCTCTTCTTTCTCCACCTCCCTTGCCTCTTTCTGTACCTCTCTTGCCTCTTTCTGCACCTCACTCTCTTCTTTATGCACCTCTCTTGCCTCTTTCTGCACCTCACCCTCCTCTTTCTGCACTCCACGCTCTTCTTTCTATACCTTTCTTGCCTCTTTCTGCACCTCTCTTGCCTCTTTCTGTACCTCTCTGCCCTATTTATTTACCTCTCTTGCCTCTTTCTGCACCCCTCTTTCCTCTTTCCGCACCTCTCTTGCCTCTTTCCACAACTCAGTTTCTTCTTCCACCACATCACTTGCCTCTTTCTCACCCTCACTCTCTTATTTCTGTACCTCACTCTCTTTTTCTGCATCTCTCTTTCCTCTTTCTGCACCTCTCTTGCCTTCTTCTGCACCTCACATGCTCCTTTCTGCACCTCTCTTGCCTCTTTCTGAACCTCTCTTGCCTCTTTCTCAATCTCTTGCCTGTTCTGCACCTCTCTTGCCTCTTTCTGCACCTCCCTCTCTTCTTTCTGCACCTCACTTACCTCTTTCTGCACCTCAATTGCCTTTCTGCTCCTCTCTTGCCTCTTTTTGTACCTCTCTTGCCTCTTTCTGCACCTCACTATCTTCTTTCTGCACCTCACTCTCTCTTTCTGCACCTCTCTTGCGCCATTCTGTACCTCTCTTGTCTCTCTCTGCACAGCTCTTGCCTCTTTCTGCACAGCTCTTGCCTCTTTCTGCACCTCACTCTCTTCTTTCTGCACCCCTCTTGCCTCTTTCTGCACCCCTCTTGCCTCTTTCTGCACCTCTCTTACCTCTTTCTGCACCTCACTCTCTTCTTTCTGTAGTTCACTCTCTTCTTTCTGCAAATTTCTTGCCTCTTTCTGCACCTCATGCTCCTCTTTCTGCACCACAATCTCTTCTTCCTGACCCTCACTCTCTTCTTTCTCCACCTCCCTTGCCTCTTTCTGTACCTCTCTTGCCTCTTTCTGCACCTCACTCTCTTCTTTCTGCACCTCTCTTGCCACTTTCTGCACCTCACCCTCCTCTTTCTGCACTCCACGCTCTTCTTTCTAAACCTCTCTTGCCTCTTTCTGCACCTTTCTTGCCTCTTTCTGTACCTCTCTGCCCTATTTATTTACCTCTCTTGCCTCTTTCTGCACCCCTCTTTCCTCTTTCCGCACCTCTCTTGCCTCTTTCCGCAACTCAGTTTCCTCTTCCACCCCATCACTTGCCTCTTTCTCACCCTCACTCTCTTATTTCTGTACCTCACTCTCTTTTTCTGCATCTCTCTTTCCTCTTTCTGCACCTCTCTTGCCTTCTTCTGCACCTCACATGCCTCTTTCTGCATGTCTCTTGCCTCTTTCTGCACCTCTCTTGCCTCTTCCTGCACCACACTCTCTTATTTCTGTACCTCACTCTCTTTTTTCTGCACCTCTCTTGCCCCTTTCTGCACCTCTTTTGCCTCTTTCTGCACCTCTCTTGCCTCTCTCTACATCTCACTCCCTTATTTCTGCACCTCACTTGCCTCGTTCTGCACCACTCTTGCCTTTCTGTGCATCTCTAGTCTCTTACTGTACCTCTCTTGTCTCTTTATGCACCTCACTATCTTCTTTCTGCACCTCACTCTCTTCTTTCTGCACCTCTCTTGTCTTTTCCTGCACCTCACTCTCTTCTTTCTGCACTGCTCTAGCCTCTTTCTGCACCTCAATCTCTTCTTTCTGCACCTCACCCTATTCTTTCTGCACCTCTCTTGCCCCTTTCTGCACCTCTCTTGCCTCTTTCTGCACCTCTCTTGCCTCTTTCTGCATCTCTCTTGCCTCTTTCAACACCTCACTCCCTTCTTTTTGCACCTCACTTGCCTCTTTCTGCACCTCTCTTGCCTTTCTGTGCATCTCTAGCCTCTTACTGTGCCTCTCTTGTCTCTTTTTGCACCTCACTATCTTCTTTCTGCACCACACTCTCTTCTTTCTGCACCTCTCTTGCCTCTTTCTGCACCTCACTATATTCTTTCTGCACCTCAGTTGCCTCTTTCTGCACCTCACTCTCTTCATTCTGCACCTCACCCTCTTCTTTCTGCACCTCTCCTGCCCCTTTCTGCATCTCTCTTGACTCTTTCTGTACCTCTCTTGCCTCTTTCTGCACATCACTCTTTTCTTTCTGCACCTCTCTTGCCTCTTTCTGCACCTCACTCTCTTCTTTCTGCACTCTACTCTCTTCTTTCTGTACCTCTCTTGCCTCTTTCTGCACCTCTCTTGTCTCTTTCTTCACCTCACTTTCTTATTTCGCCTCCTCACTTGCCTCTTTCTCCACCTCAACCTCTTCTTTCTGCACCTCACTGTAAGAGAGTAGGATCTGCTTCACATGGGTACCCCCACTTTTTGCTGATGCTTCACTGTTTTTCGACCTTAGTCTGGCTGGGGCCCTGCTAATCAGAACCCCAGCCTAGCTGCTTCCTCTTTAAAATGGTTTCCATGTGCCTTAGGCACATCTCTGATTGGAATCTGGAGTGCCCTTATAAGTCCCTAGTATATGGTATACTATGTACCCAGGGTATAGGTACCTCAGAGGCCTACCAGGGGCTGCAGCATGTATTGTGCCACCCCTGGAAGGCCATCCAAAATGACACCACAGGTCTGCTACTGCAGCCTGGGTAAGGTGGTGCATGCACCCCTTACTGTGATATAGGCTACCTATATCACTACATACATACACACATATAAACCTATAAGTCACTCCTATGGCAGGCCTTATCAATCCTGAAGGCAGAGTGCGTGGTTCCTATGTGAGAGGGTGCGCCTGCATGAGCTGGGCCCCTCTGCAGCGTTCGGAGACCCTTCTCTGATGCTGTTTGTAGTGCAGCCCGACCATATACTCTTAAGCGCATTATAACCTCGCGTTAAATGCTAACTTTGGGATGGCTGCACGGAAACATGTCGTGTTTGGTGTCAAACATCTTGGAATACTACCCCCCGCCAGTTCTGGCGGCGGGGTAGCATTCCACCCTTCTAGAGGGAGAGACATGTACACACCGGTATACCCGGTACTGACTTTCCAGAGCCCTGACATTACAAAATGGATGCCGCTGCCACAAACACGAGTCTGGCCTCCTGCTGCTGACTGAAACTCCGGCAGGGGAGGCCTGGACAATAGGTTTCCTGTCCCAGGGAGGTGTAACCACCTCCCCAGACAGGATAGTGTGTATTGGGGCTGGGCGGGAGTACTCTCTGGTGCTTTGAAGTCCTGCACTGGGGGCACATTTGGTGTCCCTGTGCATACCCCAGTTCAAACCGGCTCAGGGGCATCCAGCCCCTGCTCTGGCGTGAAACTGGACAAAGGGAAAGGGGTGTAACCACCCCTCTGCCCTGACCCTCCCATAGGTGGGGCCACAGAGTATGTCCAACCCCCTACCTTAGTATAAGTATGGGACCCCAGTCCTTAGGACTTTAGATTTACCTGGACGAAACTCTGACACAGAATCCTGGACCTTCGACGCTCTACTTTAAGATTAGAGGACTGAAGAATCTCCCTTGGGGTCAAGGAGTGACTCCCCTGCTTGGCAGGCACCAAAGAAGCAATTGTCCGGTCTGCATCGCTGAAGCTCCCGTCGGACGCCGAAGTTCTTGCATCACCAGAGGTGGATTTCCAGACTTCACCGAGGCTGCCCTGAGTCCCCAGCAAAGCTGAGGCCCGTAGCTGTCGTGGGTAATGTGGAATCGTGACCCCTGGACATCGATCGCATTTGCAAGTGCATCCTCTTCTGGGTCTCCCACGAAGTCGTGCTTTGGGCTCCGAGTAGCCCCAGCCTCCAGCACCAACTGCACCGAAGATCACTGGCCTCCACTCCACGAGTGTCCTGTGAGCCAGCTCTACGTGCGTCGACTCGAGGGTCCTTCGCGGTCGCTAGTCCGTTGGCTAGTAGGCCCTCCCGAAGGCCAATCTTCTTCTGCTTGGGCTTCCTGGTTGCTCCAGGCGTGCCCTGACTTACTCTTGCTGGGTGAGTCCCCCAGACCTTGCTGGTCTGACAACTTCGTCCTTCTTCCATTTCCACGAGACTTTTAGTTGCCAAGGCTTGTTGGGTCCAATCCGGTCGCCGACACCCCTGCAATCGACAGACGTTGTGGGACAGCTCGAATCCAGCTCCTGGTTGTCGTCGACACCTCCTGGACCTCGTGGCTGAAGAGTCAACATGACTGTTAACCTACCTGAAGCACTCGACATCGGTGGGCATCTGCTCATCGCCTTCCTGGTCACTGGCTAGTGACCCAGACTCTGTCCCCTCTGCTTTCAGGTTCTTCAGATCTTCGATCCACCTTTGGATCCACCCGAACACTTTCGACTTGGCCGCCAGCAGCACTTTGCAGCAGATCGCCATTGACTGCGACGACGAAACCCGACCCCGAAAGACACCTATGCACCCTGCTCCCCTGGGTGAGGTAACTCAAGTACTCCAGTGCTCCCGTGGGTATTGACACTAGAACAGCCTAGTTCTCAAAGGGTTTGCTCCAAGTCCTCCTCTAAGTGTCCCTTTTCTTTTAAATTCAAATCGCGACTTTCCCCATAGAAGTTAACGGCGATTCGCGGCTGTGTTCATACACTGCACGCGTCCCCCGTGGGTCCCCTGTGTCACTACCTTGGGTGATTCCTTGTGGTCCAAGCACTTCTACAGGCTCTAGGCCTTGTGTCTAGCTCAGTCGTGGTTCTTATACCACTTTATTGGTATATGGTTTGGTACGCCCCTAGGGCTCAAACGTGTATTTGTGCTATTACTGTAGATAACTAACTTATAATTTATGTACTTCGAACTCTAGCCTCATAAAGAGACTAGAGGGGTGTGTTTAGCAATAAATACATATATTTTGAATATATACCTGGTGTGGTCCTCTTTCATTTGGTCACTCAAGAGATTATAGACTGGTAAAACAAGCTGCTTTACATTCCTTCAAGACTTAGCCTGAAGGCTGCTCTCCATAGCTACCACTAGGATAGCTTTCAATAAAGGTTGTCTTTAACCTATCTCCTAAAAGGGGTTGTTTGGACTGGTGCAAGGTGCCCACTATAATTAGTGGACAGCATATGCCAGGCCAACTTCTCACACTCACTCTCTTCTTTCTGCACCTCTCTTGCCACTTTCTGCATCTCTCTTGCCTCTTTCTGCACCACACTCTCTTCTTTTTGCATCCCTCTTGTCTCTTTCTGCACCCCACTCTTTTCTTTCTGTACCTCACTCTCTTCTTTCTGCACCTCATTTGCCTATTTCTGTACCTCACTCCCTTCTTCCTACACCTCACTCTCTTCTTACTGTGCCTCTCTTGTCTCTTTCTGCACCTCACTATCTTCTTTCTGCACCTCACTCTCTTCTTTCTGCACCTCTCTTGCCTCTTTCTGCACCTCACTCTATTCTTTCTGCACCTCTCTTGCCCCTTTCTGCATCTCTCTTGCCTCTTTCTGCACCTCTCTTGCCTCTATCTGCACCTCACTATCTTTTTTCTGCACCTCACTCTCTTATTGCTGTACTTCTCTTGCCTCTTTCTGCACTTCTCTTGCCTCTTTCTACACCTCATTCTCTTCTTTCTGTACCTCACTTGCCTCTTTCTGCACCTCTCTTGCCTTTCTGCACATATCTAGCCTCTTACTGCGCCTCTCTTGTCTCTTTCTGCACCTCACTATCTTCTTTCTGCACCTCACTCTCTTCTTTCTGCACCTCACTCTCTTCTTTCTGTACCTCCCTTGCCCATTTCTGAACCTCTCTTGCCTCTTTCTGCACTGTTCTTGCCTCTTCTGCACCTGTCTTGCCTCTTTCTACAACTCACTCTATTCTTTCTGTACTTCTCTTGCCTCTTTCTGTACCTCACTCTCTTCGTTCTGCACCTCACTGTGAGAAGTTGGCCTGGTATATGCTGTCCACTAATTATAGTGGGCACCTTGCACCAGTCCAAACAACCCCTTATTGGAGATAGGTTAAAGACAACCTTTATTGAAAGCTATCCTAGTGGTAGCTATGGAGAGCAGCCTTCAGGCTAAGTCTTGAAGGAATGTAAAGCAGCTTGTTTTACCAGTCTATAATCTCTTGAGTGACCAAATGAAAGAGGACCACACCAGATATATATTTAAAATATATGTATTTAGTCTTAAACACACCCCTCTAGTCTCTTTATGAGGCTAGAGTTCGAAGCACATAAGTTACAAGTCGAATATCTACAGTAATAGCACAAATACACGTTTGAGCCCTAGGGGCGTACCAAACCATATACCAATAAAGTGGTATAAGAACCACGACTGAGCTAGACAAAAGGCCTAGAGCCTGTAGAAGTGCTTGGCCCTCAAGGAACCACCCAAGGTAGTGACACAGGGGACCCACGGGGGACGCGTGCAGTGTGAGAACACAGCCGCGAGCCGCCGTTGACTTCTATGGGGAATGTCGCGGTTGGAGTTTTAAAGAAAAGGACACTTAGAGGAGGACTTGGAGCAAACCCCTTTAGAACTAGGTTGTTCTAGAGTCTATACCCAAGGGAGCACCGGAGTACTCGAGTTACCTCACCCAGGGAAGCCGGGTGCATAGGTGTCTTTCGGGGTCGGGTTTCGTCATCGTTTTCAATGGCGATCTGCTGCAAAGTGCTGCTGGCGACCAAGTCGAAAGTGTTCGGGTGGATCCAAGGGTGGATCGAAGATCTGAAGAACCTGAAAGCAGAGGGGACAGAGTCTGGGTCACTAGCCAGTGACCAGGAAGGCGATGAGCAGATGCCCACCGATGTCGGGTGCTTCAGGTAGGTTGACAGTTGTCTTGACTCTTCAGCCACGAGGTCCAGGAGGTGTCGACGACCACCAGGAGCTGGATTCCGGCTGTCCCACAAAGTTTGTCGATTGCTGGGGTGTCGGCGACCGGATTGGACCCAACAATCCTTGGCAACGGCAAGTCATGTGGAAATAAAGAAAGGACGTTGATGCAGACCAGCAAGGTCTGGGGGACTCATCCAGCAAGGGTAAGTCAGGGCATGTCTGGAGCAACTAGGAAAGCCCAAGCAGAAGAAGAGTTGCCTTCGGGAGGGCCCACTAGCCAATGGACTAGGGACCGCGAAGGAGCCTCAAGTGGACGCACTTGGAGCTGGCTCACAGGACACTCGTAGAGTGGAGGCCAGTGATCTTCGGTGCAGTTGGTGCTGGAGGCGGCGGCTACTCGGAGCCCAAAGCACAACTTCATGGGAGACCAGGAAGAGGATGCACTTGCAAAAGTACTCGGTGTCCAGGGTTCATGGTTCCACGTTACCCACGACAGCTACGGGCCTCAGCTTTGCTGGGGACTCAGGGCAGACGCGGAGAAGTCTGGAAATCTACCTCTGGTGATGGAAAGACTTTGGCGTCCAGCGGGAGCTTCAGCGATGCTGACCGGACAATTGCTTCTTAGGTGCCTGCCAAGCAGGGGAGTCACTCCTTGACCCCAAGGGAGATTCTTCATGTAGGAGAGTAGGATCTGCTTCACATGGGTACCCCCACTTTTTGCTGATGCTTCACTGTTTTTCGACTTTAGTCTGGCTGGGGCCCTGCTAATCAGAACCCCAGCCTAGCTGCTTCCTCTCTAAAATGGTTTCCATGTGCCTTAGGCACATCTCTGATTGGAATCTGGAGTGCCCTTATAAGTCCCTAGTATATGGTATACTATTTACCCAGGGCATAGGTACCTCAGAGGCCTGCCAGGGGCTGAAGCATGTATTGTGCCACCCCTGGAAGGCCAGCCAAAAGGACACCACAGGTCTGCTACTGCAGCCTGGGTAAGGTGGTGCATGCACCCCTTACTGTGATATAGGCTACCTACATCACTACATACATACACACATATAAACCTATAAGTCACTCCTATGGCAGGCCTTATCAATCCTGAAGGCAGAGTGTGTGGTTCCTATGTGAGAGGGTGCCCTTGCATGAGCTGGGCCCCTCTGCAGCATTCGGAGACCCTTCTCTGATGCTGTTTGTAGTGCAGCCCGACCATATACCCTTAAGCGCATTATAACCTCGCGTTAAATGCTAACTTTGGGATGGCTGCACGGAAACATGTCGTGTTTGGTGTCAAACATCTTGGAATACTACCCCCCCACCAGTTCTGGCAGCGGGGTAGCATTCCACCCTTCTAGAGGGAGAGACATGTACACACCGACCTGCCCGGTAACTTCTTTCCAAGCCCTGGCATCACAAAATGGATGCCGCTGCCACAGACACGAGTCTGGCCTCCTGCTGCTGACCGAAACTCCGGCAGGGAGGCCTGGACAATAGGTTTCCTGTCCCAGGGAGGTGTAACCACCTCCCCAGACAGGATAGTGTGTATTGGGGCTGGGCGGGAGCACTCTCTGGTGTATTGAAGTCCTGCACTGGGGGCACATTTGGTGTCCCTGTGCATACCCCAGTTCAAACCAGCTCAGGGGCTTCCAGCCCCTGCTCTGGCACGAAACTGGACAAAGGGAAAGGGGTGTAACCACCCCTCTGCCCTGACCCTCCCATAGGTGGGTCCACAGAGTATGTCCAACCCCCTACCTTAGTATAAGTATGGGACCCCAGTCCTTAGGATTTTAGATTAACCTGGACGAAACTCTGACACAGAATCCTGGACCTTCGATGCTCTACTTCAAGATTAGAGGACTGAAGAATCTCCCTTGGGGTCAAGGAGTGACTCCCCTGCTTGGCAGGCACCAAAGAAGCAATTGTCCGGTCTGCATCGCTGAAGCTCCCGCCGGACGCCGAAGTCTTTGCATCACCAGAGGTAGATTTCCAGACTTCTCCGAGGCTGCCCTGAGTCCCCAGCAAAGCTGAGGCCCGTAGCTGTCGTGGGTAACGTGGAACCGTGACCCCTGGACAACGATCGCATTTGCAAGTGCATCCTCTTCTGGGTCTTCTCTGAAGTCGTACTTTGGGCTCCGAGTAGCCCCAGCCTCCAGCACCAACTGCACCGAAGATCACTGGCCTCCACTCCACGAGTGTCCTGTGAGCCAGCTCCACGTGCGCGACTCAAGGCTCCTTCGCGGTCACTAGTCTGTTGGCTAGTAGGCCCTCCCGAAGGCCAATCTTCTTCTGCTTGGGCTCCCTGGTTGCTCCAGGCGTGCCCTGACTTATCCTTGCTGGGTGAGTCCCACAGACCTTGCTGGTCTGCAACATCGTCCTTCTTCCATTTCCACGAGACTTGCCGTTGCCAAGGCATGTTGAGTCCAATCCGGTCGCCGACACCCCTGCAATCGACAGACGTCATGGGCCAGCTCGAATCCAGCTCCTGGTCGTCGTCGACGCCTCCTGGACCTTGTGGCTGAAGAGTCAAGATGACTGTCAACCTACCTGAAGCACTCAACATCGGTGGGCATCTGCTCATCGCCTTCCTGGTCACTGGCTAGTGACCCAGACTCTGTCCCCTCTGCTTTCAGGTTCTTCAGATCTTCGATCCACCTTTGGATCCACCCGAACACTTTCGACTTGGCCGCCAGCAGCACTTTGCAGCAGATCGCCATTGAAAGCGACGACGAAACCCGACCCCGAAAGACACCTATGCACCCGGCTCCCGTGGGTAAGGTAACTCGAGTACTCCGGTGCTCCCGTGGGTATTGACACTAGAACAGCCTAGTTCTCAAAGGGTTTGCTCCAAGTCCTCCTCTAAGTGTCCCTTTTCTTTTAAATTCAAATCGCGACTTTCCCCATAGAAGTTAACGGCGATTCGTGGCTGTGTTCATACACTGCACGCGTCCCCCGTGGGTCCCCTGTGTCACTACCTTGGGTGGCTCCTTGTGGTCCAAGCACTTCTACAGGCTCTAGGCCCTGTGTCTAGCTCAGTCGTGGTTCTTATACCACTTTATTGGTATATGGTTTGGTACGCCCCTAGGGCTCAAACGTGTATTTGTGCTATTACTGTAGATAACTAACTTATAACTTATGTACTTCGAACTCTAGCCTCATAAAGAGACTAGAGGGGTGTGTTTAGCAATAAATACATATATTTTGAATATATACCTGGTGTGGTCCTCTTTCATTTGGTCACTCAAGAGATTATAGACTGGTAAAACAAGCTGCTTTACATTCCTTCAAGACTTAGCCTGAAGGCTGCTCTCCATAGCTACCACTAGGATAGCTTTCAATAAAGGTTGTCTTTAACCTATCTCCAATAAGGGGCTGTTTGGACTGGTGCAAGGTGCCCACTATAATTAGTGGACAGCATATGCCAGGCCAACTTCTCACATTGGTGGCAGCTTGTGGGATTCCAGCTTGCTATTGTTTTACCAGATAATCTCAATTGAATTGATCAACTGAAAACCACTAAGGGTACCTAAGGTACATATAAATCAAGCTTAGTAATACAGTAAGTTCTACTGAACTTAGAGTTGTGTGTTAAGGGATAGCACACCCTTTCTACAACTCAAGAGAGTTTAGTAGGCCACACTAGAGTAGGTAGTGCATACACCACACCTCACTAGTAATGTCTTCAAAGCCAGGACCCAGTGAGTCCTTGCCAGAAGCCAGTGGGCTTCTTCCCTCCAAGTATGATAAACTCCCATTCTTGGAATTGAGAGCATTATGTGTAGGAGAGTAGGATCTGCTTCACATGGGTACCCCCACTTTTAGCTGATGCTTCACTGTTTTTCGACCTTAGTCTGGCTGGGGCCCTGCTAATCAGAACCCCAGCCTAGCTGCTTCCTCTTTAAAATGGTTTCCATGTGCCTTAGGCACATCTCTGATTGGAATCTGGAGTGCCCTTATAAGTCCCTAGTATATGGTATACTATGTACCCAGGGCATAGGTACCTCAGAGGCCTACCAGGGGCTGCAGCATGTATTGTGCCACCCCTGGAAGGCCATCCAAAATGACACCACAGGTCTGCTACTGCAGCCTGGGTAAGGTGGCGCATGCACCCCTTACTGTGATATAGGCTACCTATATCACTACATACATACACACATATAAACCTATAAGTCACTCCTATGGCAGGCCTTATCAATCCTGAAGGCAGAGTGCGTGGTTCCTATGTGAGAGGGTGCCCCTGCATGAGCTGGGCCCCTCTGCAGCGTTTGGAGACCCTTCTCTGATGCTGTTTGTAGTGCAGCCCGACCATATACTCTTAAGCGCATTATAACCTCGCGTTAAATGCTAACTTTGGGATGGCTGCACGGAAACATGTCGTGTTTGGTGTCAAACATCTTGGCATACTACCCCCCGCCAGTTCTGGCGGCGGGGGTAGCATTCCACCCTTCTAGAGGGAGAGACTTGTACACGGTACTGACTTTCCAGAGCCCTGGCATCACAAAATGGATGCCGCTGCCACAGACACGAGTCTGGCCTCCTGCTGCTGACCGAAACTCCGGCAGGGGAGGCCTGGACAATAGGTTTCCTGTCCCAGGGAGGTGTAACCACCTCCCCAGACAGGATAGTGTGTATTGGGGCTGGGCGGGAGCACTCTCTGGTGCTTTGAAGTCCTGCACTGGGGGCACATTTGGTGTCCCTGTGCATACCCCAGTTCAAACCGGCTCAGGGGGTCCAGCCCCTGCTGTGGCACGAAACTGGACAAAGGGAAAGGGGTGTAACCACCCCTCTGCCCTGACCCTCCCATAGGTGGGGCCACAGAGTATGTCCAACCCCCTACCTTAGTATAAGTATGGGACCCCAGTCCTTAGGACTTTAGATTTACCTGGACGAAACTCTGACACATAATCCTGGACCTTCGACGCTCTACTTTAAGATTAGAGGACTGAAGAATCTCCCTTGGGGTCAAGGAGTGACTCCCCTGCTTGGCAGGCACCAAAGAAGCAATTGTCCGGTCTGCATCGCTGAAGCTCCCGTCGGACGCCGAAGTCCTTGCATCACCAGAGGTGGATTTCCAGACTTCCCCGAGGCTGCCCTGAGACCCCAGCAAAGCTGAGGCCCGTAGCTGTCGTGGGTAACGTGGAACCGTGACCCCTGGACACCGATCGCATTTGCAAGTGCATCCTCTTCTGGGTCTCTCACAAAGTCATGCTTTGGGCTCCGAGTAGCCCCAGCCTCCAGCACCAACTGTACTGAAGATCACTGGCCTCCACTCCACGAGTGTCCTGTGAGCCAGCTCCACGTGCATCGACTCGAGGCTCCTTTGCGGTCGCTAGTCCGTTGGCTAGTAGGCCCTCCCGAAGGCCAATTTTCTTCTGCTTGGGCTCCCTGGTTGCTCCAGGAGTGCCCTGAATTACCCTCACTGGGTGAGTCCCCCAGACCTTGCTGATCTGCAACATCGTCCTTCTTCCATTTCCACAAGACTTGCCGTTGCCAAGGCTTGTTGGGTCCAATCCGGTCGCTGACATGCCTGCAATCGACAAACATTGTGGGACAGCTCGAATCCAGCTCCTGGTCATCGTCGATGCCTCCTGGACCTCGTGGCTGAAGAGTCAAGATGACCATCAACCTACCTGAAGCACTCGACATCGGTGGGCATCTGCTCATCGCCTTCCTGGTCACTGGCTAGTGACCCAGACTCTGTCCCCTCTGCTTTCAGGTTCTTCAGATCTTCGATCCACCTTCGGATCCACCCGAACACTTTCGACTTGGCCGCCAGCAGCACTTTGCAGCAGATCGCCATTGAAAGTGACGACGAAACCCGACCCCGAAAGACACCTATGCACCCGGCTCCCTGGGTGAGGTAACTCGAGTACTCCGGTGCTCCCATGGGTATTGACACTAGAACAGCCTAGTTCTCAAAGGGTTTGCTCCAAGTCCTCCTCTAAGTGTCCCTTTTCTTTTAAATTCAAATCGCGACTTTCCCCATAGAAGTTAACGGCGATTCACGGCTGTGTTCATACACTGCACGCGTCCCCGTGGGTCCCCTGTGTCACTACCTTGGGTGGTTCCTTGTGGTCCAAGCACTTCTACAGGCTCTAGGCCTTGTGTCTAGCTCAGTCGTGGTTCTTATACCACTTTATTGGTATATGGTTTGGTACGCCCCTAGGGCTCAAACGTGTATTTGTGCTATTACTGTAGATAACTAACTTATAATTTATGTACTTAGAACTCTAGCCTCATAAAGAGACTAGAGGGGTGTGTTTAGCAATAAATACATATATTTTGAATATATACCTGGTGTGGTCCTCTTTCATTTGGTCACTCAAGAGATTATAGACTGGTAAAACAAGCTGCTTTACATTCCTTCAAGACTTAGCCTGAAGGCTGCTCTCCATAGCTACCACTAGGATAGCTTTCAATAAAGGTTGTCTTTAACCTATCTCCAATAAGGGGTTGTTTGGACTGGTGCAAGGTGCCCACTATAATTAGTGGACAGCATATGCCAGGCCAACTTCTCACATTGGTGTGCAGCGTGTGGGATTCCAGCTTGCAGCACATGTAACTGAAATCTGAAGTGACAC
>CAWUFW010030104.1:0-17847 GCA_963921515.1 Calotriton arnoldi
AGGCACTTGCCTATTCATCATCTCTAAATTCAGGGTTGCCCTTTAGGCAGCTGTGCATTGAATGATATATGCATAGATATTTTTGCTTCACTTGAACAGCTGATCTATAACATTATTGATGCTTTTATTTTCATCCTGCTCATGTGTTGATGGGCAACAGTTAACAGAACAGTTCTCTGTGTTTCTGAATTGCTTAATAAAGTGCCACTGTATTTCACACTGTTGTTCCTTCCTTTCAAGTGAACGAGCAGAGTGCGGGTCAGGCTCTCAGGAGCTGGTAAGCAGAAGGGTGTGGCCACCCATATTTACCCTCAATCAGCACCACTTACTTTCCCTTTTGATGTCCTTCAGATGGACTTTATAGAAATGGAGCGGTGTAATAATTTGAAATATGTTTTAGTGGTTGTTTGTGCTTTCAGTAAATGGGTTGAAGCTTATCCTACTAAAGACAATACAGCTGTTACGGCTGCAAAGGTGCTCCTGAAGGAGTTCTTTCCTCATTTTGGCTTGCCTCGTTTGATTTGGAGTGTTAACGGAAGTCATTTCAATGCCAAGGTCATTCAGTTAAATTGTGATGGTTTGCACATAAGACAAAAGTTTCATGCTGCAAACCACCCCCAGTCGGCAGGTTTGGTTGAGAAGTACAATGGTACTCTCAAACTGAAAATGGCAAAGATTCAGGAGACAACAGGATTATAGTGGCCAGATACTTTACCGTTAGCACTTTTGTCAACAAGAACTACAGCACATTCTAGGACAGGATTGTCACCATACGAGGTCGTGTTTGGACGCCCGGCAAATGTCTGGGGTGTCCCGCAACCTCGTCGGTTTTCTGATATTGAGTACCCCTTGTTAATTGATTACCTGTGCCAGTTAACTGAAAATTTGCGTTCTATTCACCAACAGGTCCATGAGTCCCTGCCAGCTACACCAGAGGGGCCCGGATACGACATTCAGCCTGGTGACTTTGTCCTCATTTTCAATTTTCAGAGGAAGAAGAGTTTGGAGCCGCGCTGGAAGGGGCCACTCCAGGTTCTGCTGGCAACCCGCACTGCCATTAAAGTCTCTGGACGAAGAACTGGGTGCATGCCTCCCATTGTAGGAGGGTGCCCCTCCCGTTACCCTATGATCAGTGGGTCAAGGAGGGAGTAGCTGACCAAGAATGTGAGCAGACTTCTCGTTTTGTTCCATTCAGCAACGCTGTCCTCACATGGACGCAAAGTGACAAGGAGAATGGCGAAGTCCTGAACGAGGCTGTCCCACCAGAGATAAGAGCTATTCAGGAACCCCTTTTCACTGATCCCTCTGTGCCTGGAGTCACCAGGTACAATCTGCAACCTCGGCTGAGGAATAGGGCACAAAAGGAGAAGTCAGATTAGACAGGGATGGACTGTGCAAGTTAGGGTGTACTTTGCTGTAGTACCAACGGAGTTAGTTTAGGGTGATGTGAGATTTGTGCACTGTTTTGACATTGGACAGGATAGATTGAACGTGCTCCCTTGGAGGGGGGTACATTATGCTGATTGGCATGGGATACATCAAGAGCTTAGGACAGAGGAAGCTCCACCGCCGGTGCTCAAGAGCGCCAACGTTTTGATGAACAATAGGAGCCTGTACCAGTGAGGCTCTGACGGACACTAGGAACTTGTATACTCCTCTTGTTGGCAATTTGCCCCCCTTGTTTTATCATTTGCTATGCACCCCTTTGGCAGAATGGTTGCTGATGAAGAGCAGCCAGTAATTCCCCTTGCTCACGTACGAAGGGCCCGATTCACAGAACTAACTTAAGACAAAACCCTAAACTTACTACCATTTTGGTATTCACAGAAGGCACTTACTCATTTTGGTATTCACAGAAGGCACTTACCTACTCATTTTGAGTAACTTACTCATTTTGAGTAACTTACTCATTTTGGTATTCACAGAAGGCACTTACTCATTGATGAGTAAGTGCCTTCTGTGAATACCAAAATGAGTAACTTACTCATTTTGAGTAACTTACTCATTTTGTGTAACTTACTTATTTTGGTATTCACAGAAGGCACTTACTCATTGATGAGTAAGTGCCTTCTGTGAATACCAAAATGAGTAACTTACTCATTTTGAGTAACTTACTCATTTTGTGTAACTTACTCATTTTGGTATTCACAGAAGGCACTTACTCATCAATGAGTAAGTGCCTTCTGTGAATACCAAAATGAGTAAGTGCCTTCTGTGAATACCAAAATGGTAGTAAGTTTAGGATTTTGTCTTAAGTTAGTTCTGTGAATCGGGCCCGAAAAGTCTGGTCTACTAAGCAAAAAGTGTTTTGTGCTGTTCTTGTGTTACTAATGTTGTTAATTTTGGGCGGGGTGTCTTGGGTTTTGGAGTGTGATCACAATACACCATCATGTACTACACACAAGATTGTTTCTCGAGTTCGTACAAAAAGGACAATCCTGAGCAATGTATTTCTAGATACACATAAGAAATTCTTTGGTGAAGGTACAGCTTGCTACCCAACTGAATCTGTTACAAGTTTATGGACTGCTTACCCTTTGTCACTGGTTAATTATACGTATGTTCACCCACCCCAATTCATAGAGGTAAAGGGTGAGTTCGGCATGGGGTATCCCGGTCCTTGTTTGTATTATTGGAAGCCACGAGGGAAAGGATACCCAGGTTGCGACACTAATATGTATTGTAATAATTTGTATATGGAAGAACAGAACATCACCTTAGTGGGCTGGCATTATCAAGATTTGACAGTTACTCGAAAGGCAGGTTATTATCCTGCATGCTGTTCGATAGTAAACAGTACTGATGCTTTTCTATACGTAAATTGCTACGGAATAATATTGTTCAAAAATACAATGGGGTCGATTCCGATTCGGGCCGGAAAAAGCACCGACCGACTCGGAGCCGGAAAAATTACCGACCGACACGTACCAGTGGCGCCCGACACGCCAAGTACGATGCAAGCCGCGATAAATCCGACCGACACGTTAGGAAACCAAGCCGAACGACCGAGCCGCTCGGAAAATAGCAATCCGGCCGGAAAAACACGCGAATCCAACCGACCGACATGCACCCGGAACAAATCCGACCGAATCGTACCCGCCAACTCCAAACCGCAAAGTACGATGCAAGGCGCGAAAAACACGACCGAGTCGGACGGAGGACAAGCCGTACGACCGACACGCATACAAAACCGAGCCGAAGCAACACAATACACCGCGACCGACGCGTACGCAGCATAGAAAACTGCACAAACACAGCGTGAACGAAACGGAAAACACCGTACGAGACCAATGCAGGGTCCGACTCGGTCACAAGAACGTTTCCAACATACACAAACAGCACAAAGGAAAAATCAACCAAAAAAGGCCAAACAAGCAATTACCAAGCCAATAAATACTGGGGGGGTGGGGACAGAGAACAAAGACACACCCACAACTCCACCTATATAAAGGACACAAATCACTACCATGAGCCTTTGCAAATGCCATTCCACTGCCAGCACCCAAGAGAAAGCAACCACACACCCACAGCTCATCCCTCACACAAGCCACACACCATCAGCACACCAACAAATACCTACCTCACATACACCCAGCACAACACACACCCACACACCCTCACCTGCACACCAACACACACATCACCCACCATCACCACCCATCACCATGCCCCCCAAGAAGAATCCCAAGTTCCTAGATAGTGAATTGGAAGTCATGGTAGACGAGATCCTCAGGGTGGAGCCACAGCTGTTTGGCACTCTGGTCCAACAGACCCCCATGTCGCAGAAAACCAAGATGTGGGAGAGGATCATCAACAGGGTGAACGCCCAATCACCATGTCGGCGCACAAAGACGGACATCCAGAACAGGTGGTATGACGTGCGCAGGAGGGTACGGGACATGCTGAAGAAAGACTACATCAACAGCCAACACACCGGCAGTGGCCCTCCTGCCAAGCCAATATACCTTAGGCCCTGGGAGGAGAAGGTGCGGGCCATCCTTCCGCCAGTGAGCGTATATGGACTAGAGGACATCCCAGAGCCTGGTGAGTACACAACAAATGTACACAATAAACTGCCACAAAACACACACATCACTGTCAAGGGAGAGTCAAACCATGCACTCATAGCAATTACACAGCAACTAGAACAGAATCATCCCAAAATGTGTATGTCAGTCAGATAAACACAACACATGCCATCAAAAAAGTCACATCCAACTGTGCCAACACATGTACAAACACAACCACAACTACAGCTAGGCAGTGGCACAAATAGAACTAACACACACATCCACACATGTAGCCACCACAACAACACCAACACACAGTGAAGACCACTCAAAGGAAGGAATTCTGTGTATGCTGGCCAAGTCAGTGTAGCCAATAGCATCATGGGAGTCGCAGTCACACATATTGCCCGCCCCAAAACTGTCCCATCAACACCACCATGAACCATGCGCACATCACAGGGAGTGGAGAAGGACTCACAAGATGGCTGACACTGGCTACTGCTGTGGGGAGCACAAGGCCCTGCTGGCAACTGTGCACCAACAAACAGCAGGACACCACTGACTGACATCCTGAGAGACAACTTCCACTCCCTGCAATGCAAGCACGTTCCATGGTGGGATATCTGGCTGGCTGGGTGGGAAGGGGGACTTGCAGCACTGACTATAGTCACCAGCACCTCCCCTCACCCCCCCCAACACAAACTCCACAGTACCCACCTGGTAGAATGCAATGCCCTCCATCCTAACACAAGATCCCACAAAGCACCACCACCCTGGGTTATGTTGTGTGAAGCACAGGGACACTCTTGGGACTCTTAGCCAAACAACTGCCAGGACAACACTCCCAGCCATCCTGTCAGCGCAGCCAGCCCACCCCACAGGGAAGCAGAGTCAAAAGGAAGGAAGCATGGGCATGCTGGGAAGGGGGTGGAGGCAATAGCATGATGGGAGTCGTAGTCACAGACATCGCTCAGCCTCACAACTGGCCCATCAACACCACCCTGAACCATGCTCACATCACAGGGAGTGGAGAAGGACTCACAAGATGGCTGACACTGGCTACTGCTGTGGGGAGCACAAGGCCCTGCTGCCAACTGTGCACCAACAAACAGCAGGACACCACTGACTGACATCCTGAGAGACAACTTACACTCCCTGCAATGCAAGCACGTTCCATGGTGGGATATCTGGCTGGGTGGGAAGGGGGACTTGCAGCACTGACTATAGTCACCAGCACCTCCCCTCACCCCCACCCCCAACACAAACTCCACAGTACCCACCTGGTAGAATGCAATGCCCTCCATCCTAACACAAGATCCCACAAAGCACCACCACCCTGGGTTATGTTGTGTGAAGCACAGGGACACTCTTGGGACTCTTAGCCAAACAACTGCCAGGACAACACTCCCAGCCATCCTGTCAGCACAGCCAGCCCACCCCACAGGGAAGCAGAGTCAAAAGGAAGGAAGCATGGGCATGCTGGGAAGGGGGTGGAGGCAATAGCATGATGGGAGTCGTAGTCACAGACATCGCTCAGCCTCACAACTGGCCCATCAACACCACCCTGAACCATGCTCACATCACAGGGAGTGGAGAAGGACTCACAAGATGGCTGACACTGGCTACTGCTGTGGGGAGCACAAGGCCCTGCTGCCAACTGTGCACCAACAAACAGCAGGACACCACTGACTGACATCCTGAGAGACAACTTCCACTCCCTGCAATGCAAGCACGTTCCATGGTGGGATATCTGGCTGGGTGGGAAGGGGGACTTGCAGCACTGACTATAGTCACCAGCACCTCCCCTCACCCCCCCAACACAAACTCCACAGTACCCACCTGGTAGAATGCAATGCCCTCCATCCTAACACAAGATCCCACAAAGCACCACCACCCTGGGTTATGTTGTGTGAAGCACAGGGACACTCTTGGGACTCTTAGCCAAACAACTGCCAGGACAACACTCCCAGCCATCCTGTCAGCACAGCCAGCCCACCCCACAGGGAAGCAGAGTCAAAAGGAAGGAAGCATGGGCATGCTGGGAAGGGGGTGGAGGCAATAGCATGATGGGAGTCGTAGTCACAGACATCGCTCAGCCTCACAACTGGCCCATCAACACCACCCTGAACCATGCTCACATCACAGGGAGTGGAGAAGGACTCACAAGATGGCTGACACTGGCTACTGCTGTGGGGAGCACAAGGCCCTGCTGCCAACTGTGCACCAACAAACAGCAGGACACCACTGACTGACATCCTGAGAGACAACTTACACTCCCTGCAATGCAAGCACGTTCCATGGTGGGATATCTGGCTGGGTGGGAAGGGGGACTTGCAGCACTGACTATAGTCACCAGCACCTCCCCTCACCCCCCCCAACACAAACTCCACAGTACCCACCTGGTAGAATGCAATGCCCTCCATCCTAACACAAGATCCCACAAAGCACCACCACCCTGGGTTATGTTGTGTGAAGCACAGGGACACTCTTGGGACTCTTAGCCAAACAACTGCCAGGACAACACTCCCAGCCATCCTGTCAGCACAGCCAGCCCACCCCACAGGGAAGCAGAGTCAAAAGGAAGGAAGCATGGGCATGCTGGGAAGGGGGTGGAGGCAATAGCATGATGGGAGTCGTAGTCACAGACATCGCTCAGCCTCACAACTGGCCCATCAACACCACCCTGAACCATGCTCACATCACAGGGAGTGGAGAAGGACTCACAAGATGGCTGACACTGGCTACTGCTGTGGGGAGCACAAGGCCCTGCTGCCAACTGTGCACCAACAAACAGCAGGACACCACTGACTGACATCCTGAGAGACAACTTCCACTCCCTGCAATGCAAGCACGTTCCATGGTGGGATAACTGACTGGCTGGGTGGGTGGGTGGGAAGGAGGTCTGGCTGTCAACCAAACACAATCAATGCAGACCATGTTCACACCCCAGAGAATACATAGAAATGCCCAAATAATGCAGGACAATGTGCCACACCAATATCAACCCCTGACTGTGACGACTTAGGACAATACAATGTACAGGCCCGCACCCCGAGGCACAGTCACAACTGTCAGGTGTGTCAACCACTGATGCCTGCAGAAACATGACATACATTGTTTGTGTCTCCCAAAAACAGGTGATGATAGGGACACAGCAGCAGACGCTGAGGAGTCCCAGTCCCAGGCTCAAGAGGATGCCGAGCTCACTGGCGTCGTACAGCCTCTGTCCTCCTCGGACGATGAACAACCTGGCACATCCGGTGCAAGTCAACATGCTGCACCAGCAGGACCACCAGCTGCAGCACCAGCAGGTCCACCAGCTGCACCCCCTGCACCCACCCCTCCAACGACTGTCACCACGAATACCATCCCTGCCGACATGGACAGAATAAGGAGCAACACCAGCGCAGTGACCCTGGACCAACCTGGGGCCATGGACACCACCACCACCACCAACCCCCAAGGTGGACCAGGGTTATCTGTGCGTGCAACTGCACACACTGCACATGTCAGCAGGGGTGGTGGGAGGGGTGGGAGACAGAGGTCGCTGCTTGCAGACGTTGCTGGTGTGCATGAAGACCCACAACTGGTACGCATAGCTGATGCGTACCAGTCCAGCACCGGAGAGCTCAGCCAGGTAGTGGGGCTCCTCAGAGACATCAAACAGCAGCAGGCTGCCCATCATGCCCGCTTGGACTCCCACATGTCCCACGTGGAGTCACACATGTCACGTGTGGACTCCCACATGTCCCGCGTGGAGTCCAAGTGGGATGTACTACATGAGATGACGGCGGTGCACAGGGACATTTTACAATGCCTCCGCCAGATGAACAGCAACCAGTCCACACCTCCCTGTGTGCCAACAACATCTGGTACCGAACAAACTGCAACTGCCACAGGGAGGGAGGAGGACTCTGGCGGAGAGTCCCCTGCACCGCAGCAGCCTGCACTTGAGGGCCCCCCCAAGAAGAGGGGTCGTCCGAGGAGGGGAAAGTGAGAGGCTGATGGCCAAGCGCAACTCCCAGGAAGCCTGAACCTGTTCTGGATTTTCGCCTTTGTGCACAGACTGTTCACCCTGTTGATGGCAACACTACTCCCACACATTGCATGGGGAGTACAAGTTGGAACAATGTGTCAGACAACTGTGGCCCCGATACTGGGGATCCTGTCTACCTGGACTTTCAATTCACCTAGGAACTTGGGATTGCAAGATTCATGTACAGCACAACCCATCCTATGCACTATTATCACAGATGTATCACAATAAACACACTAATACACCATACTTGCCTCTGTCGTGATTCCAACGTGGGTGCTGTTATGGGGATGATGAACTGCAAAATTACACTGTGTATGCGAACTGCAACAGCAAGGACAACACAGGCATGTGAGTACAGGCAACGTGACACATATGAGGGAGACACACCACCAGGGGTACACAACACATACACACCTAGGCCATCTGACTCATTGCCTACACTGATGTTGCCAGGGAAGACGGTGCAATGCACAGACACCACACCCATTCCCAGTTGTAGTCAAGTAGCCCACAGGTGCAGTAAGCAAATGGCAGTCAAATGTGTGACCACAGACAACGCACATCACTAAGTGAAGCACAGGTTTATTACACAGTAGCAACATGCCGTAACCACTACAGATGCAAGGTAACCCCACCTGGTAGCGGGCACACAGTCAACAACTGTAGACGGAAGGAAGTCCATGGGTGTGGCGCACATCACCTGTAGGGACACAACAGCTACCAGCCTGGATGTGCAATCACGTCGTCGGTGGACACAGTTGACCAAACGAATCTGAAAGTACCCTGTGAAGGACAGAAATGACACACAGTCAAAAGCAATGCAGTACAGGACAGATCAGCAAAACTCATGCACAATACATGTTACAAGATACCCACCCAGAACCAAGTTAGCATGTCAACACTGTTGGGGAGTACAGCCCACCTGTCACCACACATCGCAACACACATCCTGTCAAGTAGCCCATGGACACACTCCAACAGCACCAGAGCACCACCCACACATCATGCCAACTCACATCATTCACATGACACCTCAGGATACTCACATTCAGCTAAAGAAGTTGGTGATGAGCTGTGTGCGGACATCACCATCACCATCATCATCATCATCATCGTCACTGGCATCGTGGTCCAGGCCAGGATCCTCCACAGGTGGCGGATGTTGGTCATCGTCATCCTGGATGAGAGGCAACTCCTTCCGCACTGCCAGGTTGTGTAGCATGCAGCAGACGATGATAATCTTGCACACTTTCGCAGGGGCATATGGGAGGGACCCTCCGGTCTTGTCCAGGCAGCGGAAGCGGCTCTTCAGGAGACCAAAGGTCCGCTCAATCACTCTCCTGGTCCGACCATGTGCCTCATTGTAGCGCATCTGGGCAGGTGTCACAGGGTTCCTGAGGGGTGTCAGCAACCACGGCATGTTGGGGTATCCCGAGTCACCTACGGACAGACAAGTGCACATCAGCTGACTTGGAAAAGTGGGCGGAATACTACAGATCAGATCACACACAATGGCACAAAGTCAGTACACACCGACAAGCCAGGCACGCTGGTTCTGCATCTGTGCCATCATCCTGGGGATGCGACTACTCCTCATCACAAAGGCATCGTGTGCTGAACCAGGGAAACGGGCACACACGTGTGTGATGGTCATGTCTGCAAGACACACCACCAGTGCATTGACCGAGTGGTAGTGCTTGCGGTTCCTGTAGGCCTGCTCCTGGGCCTGTGGTGGTACCAAAGCCACATGTGTCCCATCAATGGAGCCAATGACATGCGGCATCCTCCCCAGGGCATAAAAGTCACTCTTCACGTCAGTGAGTCGTCGCAGTCTAGGGAAATAGATGTACCGGTTCAGGAAGAGCAACATTGCCGCCAAAACATCGCGGAGCACACGGCTGAACATGGTCTGTGACATCCCACCAGCAGACGCCACAGTATGTTGGAAGGTACCGGTGGCAAAGAAGTGTAGGGCTGCCATCACCTTCACCTTGGGGGTCAGCGCTGTAGGATACGTCCGGCCAGGCTGCAAATGTGGGGACAACTGCACTGCCAAATCCTCAATCAGCTGCCTGGTGAAGCGGTACCGTCGGATGCTGTCCCGTTCCACCATCGTTGCCAGGTCTGGGAATGGCCGATGGACAGCAGGAGCCCTGCAGTGCAGAGGAGAAGTAAGCAAGATCGTCAGTCACCCCACATATGCGGTATTGAACACACTCAAGATCCCAACATACATCATCATGAGGCACAACTACATGAAGTGTGCAGTACCGGAACGACATGTATGGTACATACATGGCCAACATCTGTCAACACGGTCCTACAGGTGGCATCAATTTGTCCCAGGTTGGCCCATTGGATATCATGATGCTGTGTCACAGTCACCCCCACAGTGACATGTGAGGACAGATGTGCCCCAGGCACCACAGCTCAACGACAGGCACATTCCCAGGGACCCTGTAATGCCACATGGACACTGGCATCACCTGGAGTATCATGTGTACACCACAGCAAAACAAACATGACCCCCACAGGTAGTGGCCACACTTGCCATGGCAGGACAGCCATGGACGTCTGTGACACACACGCACAACATCAGAGTCCATGCACACACAACGTGGATGTGGAGACTGTCTCCCATTGTGCACATGAAATCAGAGACATTGTAAACACTACATGCACAAAGACTGTGGAGGGCCATCACTATTGTGCCACTGGGACACCCTGGCTCAAACATACCGTCCCACATGGGACTCACGGGGTATGTGACATGACATACACAAACACCACTGTGAAATGTGACCATGACACATGCACAGATATGAACAGTTGCACATCACAGTGGTCACGTACACGTAACACCCAGGATCCTGTCCCCATGAACACGTGCACAGCCTGGGGGTGGCTGCCCACAGGTGACACCCACAGGACAACATGTACACCAACATACACACAATAGGAAATGCAGCCTTACATGCCTTATGATAAGGTTTGGACAGGCTGTCGTGATGTAGGTGTGCCCCTCACTCCCTGGGAGCTATCTGTGGCTGGCATATGTCCATCTGAGACAGGCATGCTGACCTATGCCAGTCACATATACAGTGATGCGTTGAACCGCAATGGACCGATCGGTGCCTCCGGCCGGCCCATTGCTTTCAATGTGTGCGGGTACGCGTTGTACCCCTGTGCGCGTTGAACTGCAATGGACCGATCGGTGCCTCCGGCCGGCCCATTGCTTTCAATGTGTGCGGGTACGCGTTGTACCCCTGTGCGCGTTGAACTGCAATGGACCGATCGGTGCCTCCGGCCGGCCCATTGCTTTCAATGTGTGCGGGTACGCGTTGTACCCCTGTGCGCGTTGAACTGCAATGGACCGATCGGTGCCTCCGGCCGGCCCATTGCTTTCAATGTGTGCGGGTACGCGTTGTACCCCTGTGCGCGTTGTACCGCAATGGACCGATCGGTGCGCACCCATTGACAATGGGCTTGCCTGGCAACGGACGCGTTTTCGAATTTCGAACGAGTCGGTTGCTGGAAAATCAGTTGGTCACCCACAACAATGTTGCAAAATCATGTATGTCATGAAGTTGAAGTTTTGAAGGATGCTGTGGGCGTGTTTTGGTGCTGCTATTCCATGGATTGGCCAGATTCAGAAGATGCAAACGACTTGGACCTATCACTTTGGACACAAGGGACAGTATCTGCCTCTCCAGCACATATATATTGCTGCCTGTTCCCCTGAGAGCCCACTTGCCTGCACTACATGCTCCAGGACGACATCTGCCACTGCACTGCTGCTGTCTCTGCCCCTCTGGACCCTGCAATGGCACGTACTGTGGAGAGAGCCCCAGCCTTCAGCCTTGAGGAGAACCAGGCCCTGCTGGACAGCCTACTTCCACAGTACAGCAAGCTGTATGGGACAGCAGGGGAGCAGGTGAGTGTTCTGTGCACTGCCTTTCTGAATGTGCATTTTGTCTGACTAGCAAGGCTGAGAGTCAGCACGCCACTGGCTAGCAGGCTCACTGAGTAGTTGTCACCCCCATAGTGTGTAGTGACTTGCACTGGACAGGTATGGTGCAGTGACAGTGCTTCTGAACAGGGTTTTACTCCCCATGCAATGATACCATGTAGTGACTTCTGGAAAACTGTCCATGGGCAGCCGTGCACTGCCTGTGTACACCATGTGCCCCTGTGATTGCGACATGTATATGCAACTGTGTCATGCACGGATATGTTGCATGTGTAGTAATGGCCTTATCACTTTGTCATCCTGACAGGCTTCTGCCCATCGGAAGCATGAGATATGGAAGGACATCGTCCGGGCTGTCCGGTCCGTGGGGGTCTACAAGCGCCGGATCCGCAACTGCCAAAAGAGGTGGCAGGACCTTCGGGGCTGGACCCGGAGGATTGCACGGGTCCAGCTGAAGCTGTCGCCTCCTCGCAGGAGGGGCGGAACACGGACCCTGACCCCCACATGCTCAGGATCCTGGCGGTGGTCTTTCCAGACCTGGATGGGCAGCTGAAGGCCAGAGAGCAGCAAGGAGGGGGTGAGTCAAAGACTGCACTGTGTACTCTGTCTAACATGCTATGTGCCCTCCTCGGGCCTGGTTAAACTGCCACAGTACAGCAGTCATGTTGTCCAGGAGCCATGTCCCTCTATTGTGCACTGCCCACTCCTCATCTGATACCCAGGTGTGGCCCTTACATGCAGGGAATTCTGTCACTTAGGACTGTGTCCTTGCAGTTTGCTTGACTCAAGGTGGGAGACAGCATCTGTTTCCCTGACTCTGTGGTGGGCATCATGGGTGGGTCCATTGCTTACACAATGCCTGTATTCTGACATGTATTCAGCGTGTTACTTTGATCTGTGGTCCAATTGCTGAGCTGATCCACCACATGTGGCTGGGGTATCTGGCACACACCCATGCTGCGGGTGGGAACAATGTTTGGGCCCCAGGAGTATGTATATGACGTGTGTCACACATACTCAGCCAGCTGCCTACAGTCCAGGGCTCATCCCTCATTCATGTGGGGCTGGACAGTCATGCCTACTCCAGGCCATACAATACACTCTGTACTCCCACTCCCGTGTATCAGCGGACACATTGTGCACAGTGATTTGACCCCTCAGGTGTCTGCCTCTGTGTCAGTGTGCTGTAGATTAGTCGCCAGGACTGCTGTGGAGTTTCTTGGTAGGGGCTCAGCATGCCACTGGAGATGTGACCATAGGAGACGATACTTGTGTGACACATAGGTGTCTGATCAGCTGCCCATGCAGACTGGGGCATGTAAATGTGAAGTTCAGGCAGCTGTTCCCCATGCACAGCAGAGTGTGAGGGGCTCAGGTTCAGAGGGTAGTGTCACAGGTCTCCCATATGTCCAATAGGTATGACCTGGACAGATGAGGGTTAAGAGGATGTGTTGTGGGGGGATGTACATGTGCACTTGTGCAGCTCCAGGACTTGCATTCCCCATGACCTACTATTGTGACACAGTGCAGAGTGTTGTTGTCTGGCTGCAAAGTCATACAGCACTGAGACAGTGATGTATGACTTTGCAGTCATGCCTCCGCCATGGCATGTGTCTACTGATTGGTGAGCCTGCAGGGGAGTGACATGTGCTACATGCACACCATAGTGGCGCTGGCTATCAGGACATGGGTGCATCATGGTGTCTGTCGCTGGTATGCATCACATGCATTTCCTATTTGACTCTGGGCATCCCTTTCATCCGGAAACCTGTACTGACTCAGTGGCAAGAGCTGTGATGTGTGCATGTCCACATGCCACACCGTGTCCTCTGCACTGTCCAACTACTGTGTACTTGGTGCATGTGTCAACCAACACTGGGGTGTTGCAATCCAACAGACACCAGACAGATGGGTGCAAGGCCATGTGGGATGTGAGTGCCATGCTTGGCATCAGACTGACAATTGACTTCTCCTGTTCAATTAGGGCACTTTTAGCAATGTACAACTAATGATGCCAGGGCTTGCTCTGTGATGTGCTGTGCTCACAGTGGTGTGTGCGTTATGTGCAGGTGACTGATGTCTGTCTGTATCCCCATTGTTTGCAGATACATCCACGGCCACGGAAGGGGACAGCTCCACGGACCAGGAGGAGCCAGAGAGCCAGACTGGGTCAGCAGCCGAGGAGTGGTCGGAGGGACCCAGTGGCACGGAGGGCGAGGGGAGCCACACCGAGGAGTCCTCAGCAGCATCCACCTCAGCTGAGGACCAGAGCAACTCGGAGGATGACTCCCTTGTGGAGGCGGGTGTCAGCAGCCACCACACCCCAGCTAGTGTTGCTGTCCCCGCCACCACCAGCACCACCACCACCCTCCCATCGGCTCCCATTCCCCAGGTCCGTGGAGGCTCCCATGTCCGGGAGCGTGTTTCCTTTGGGCCAGGCACCGCACCCCCTGCCCCTGTGTCCCCTGCTGCCCTGAGTGAGGAGTCTGTGTACCTCCTTCGCCAGCTCCATGTAGGGCAGACAGCCATGCTGAGTGTCCTCCATGCGCACACCGCGCTGTTGACTCAGCTGGTGTCGTTCATGGAGGGCATCTCATCGGGCATGTCTGACCTACAGAGGGGCAATAGGTCCATGGACTCCTCCCTGACGGCAGCAGTGTCCCTCCTCAAACGGTCCCTCACCCCTCCTGCCTCTGCTCCATCCACACTCCCCAGCACCTTACCCGTCCCAAGCACACACACACCGGCACAGGCACACACCAGCACACACACATCCAGCACACTGACACACACGCCAATGACAAAACGCACACGCACGCACATTCAGGGGACTGAAGCCAGACTCACAGGGGATGGGGCCCTGGAACACACACACGCATCCACATGCACTGCGCAGTCCTCAGTTCCCTCTCCCTCCAAAGCACCCTCCCTTGCCTCACATGCAACCCCAAAGTCACAGCAGCTCTTCCTCTGTGACCTCGGCCTCTTCCCCACCGATGAAGCTGCTCCAGCATCCCGGGGGAAGAGGAAGCCCACCCACATGGAGCAGAGTGCCCCTCGCCCCCGGACACCCTCCCCCAGGCGCAGACGGACTGAGGCCCCCACCCGCAAGTCCCCCGGAGTGGTAAGAGCAAGACCCCGCCACCGCCCTGCAGCTCAGGCACAAGGTCTCCGTCCTCCATCCCTCAGGCCCCCACTGCACAGGTGCCCCCACCACACCCTGCCCCAGGTTCCCCCACCCACAGATATACCATCCCCAAGAGGATCCGGCCTTCTCCCCTGCCACTTGCTCTCCCAGCACCACACCCCCGCTGCGCTTGTCTGTGCCACTGATGTGGTGAGGGTGTCCTCCCCCTCTGTCCAACCCACCTTGCCTGTTCCCCATTCTCCTCCCCTGGAGGTAGGCACTGCAGTGGAGTCCACTACCGCCCTGTCTGACTTGGGCACTGCAGTGGCGGACCTGTCCACCCCATCTGCAGGGTCCACTGCAGTTGTGCCGGCACCCACGACATCTGAGTCATGCCCCCAGTTGTGCCGGCACACACCATGTCAGACACCTCCACTGCAGTTGTCAGTGGCTCTCCAGCACCCACCACCCCTTCCCTGACTCCCCCTGGTGAGCCCTGATCCTGTCCCTGCGGTGCCTGGCCTGCCCCCCGGTTGCCCCTCCTAGTGGATTGTCCCTGGTTTTGTGCAGGCATGCGTAGGGTGACATCTGCCAGTGTCACCCTGTTTGAACTTTGACAATGGACTGGCCATTGGCCTTTGCTCTAATTTCTTCTGGACGTCGTTATCAAACAACACATATGCTGAATAAAGCAACTTTCTTTTCTCTAGTGCTCATGCTTCAGATGTACATGTTGTTGGTGCAGCTAACCATGCCCTTGCTGCAGTGATGGTGATATCTGGTATCATGATTATGAAGTGTTACTGTGCAGGAACCCATGTGGTCCAGGGGGAATGTGTCCTATCATGTGGTGTATCCATGTCATCAATAGCAGCATCTGAGGGTGTCATGTGTTCAGTATTTGGCAATGGGTTTCCTACTTACATTGGCAATTTCATATCTGTGGCTTCCACCCCTGCACATCTGTTGTGCCTGCCATCGTTGCATTTGTCTACTTCCCTGACCGTGTTGCCATCTCCAGTGGACATGCAGGTTTGGGCATCAATGGGGAGGGACTCATCCGTGTAGTCAGTGCAACATTGCTATACAAGTGTGTTGGATCTGTGCTGATGATTCCGTTGGCACATCCATGACCAGGCTGATGTGATGTGAGCCCTCATTTGGTGCTAATTGTTGATTGTGTGACCAAGTGCTCAGCTGACATGATGGGGCCCTACTGAGGCAACATATGGCACAGCTTTCCTCACACAGGAGTGGAGTCCACTCATGGCAGTGTGTACACGTGTGACATTGCCTGCGCCCAAGGTGTGTGTTGTATGTGCATGTCTGTGTGTTCACTTTCATTCATCTGCACATGCTGAGATCCCTAGTGTTGTACCTGTTTGTGATGCTTGCTGACTTGAGCTATGTTCCCCCAAAGTCTTCTCCCTGTGTTCTCTGTGATGTGGGTGCATGGCACATTACTGGTCATCAGGGTGTCACCCATAGGTGTGTTTGCTGTCAGGGCTGAGTTTGTGTGCAGACGCAGATGGGTCACAGTCAGGTTTCCCCTTGGCACTTGTTGTTTGCCCCTGTCATGTGATTTCCAGTTTGTGTTATCTTTCAGTGATTGTGACACGTTGTGTGTGTGACTGATGGCACTCCTCAGGGTCCGGGCTGCAATGTTGGTTGTTGTCTATGTGTGTTCTTTGTGGGTGACCTTGGCTTCTTCATTGGTGTGTGACTGTGGCTGGGATCCCATTGGTCGGTGTGGTATTGCCGTCATGTCCATGTACAGCGTAGTGTGCAGTGTGTCAGACATTCAGGAGTCTTGTTGAGTGTCCATGTGTGATGTGTTTCTACACCTTGGTTCCCACCCACCACCCTGGAATAGTCATGGGTGCATGTGCAATGTCACCAGTGCATGTGTACTTCACTGCTGCACATTGTTGGAGGTCGAGGGGTGTGGTGTTGAGTGTGTGCAGATGAGAGTTGTTGCCCGGCTAGGCCCCTGCCTCCATGTTGGCCTTGGCTTACTGGCCATGCTGATTGATTTGTGCTTGTGTAGGTGTGATGGTAGTTTGTTGCTCAGGACACCTGACTGTGGTTCACAGTGTGAACGACATTTAGCTTTGTCATCACAGTGGTATTTTTATTCAGCCCAGGGTCACCACATTGTGGGGGCCCTGGGGGTGGTGCTGTGGTGTGTCTGTGACTTGCTGTGTCAGTTGTTGTTCCTACGTGCCTGTGTGACATGTGTGTTTTGTGCTCCCTCTCACCTGACAATGCCTGCTTGCCCACATAGGGGATTTGGATCCATGAGTTACCTTAGTGTGGCAGTGTATGCACATCTGTATGATTGGTATTCAGCTCTCCTCATGTGTTGTGTGGTTGCCTGGGGACACTGGCACCCCCACCCCTCACCTGCTGTGTATGATGACAGTGTTGGTCTGCCTGTTTGTGTTTGTGCATCTGCACCACTGCATTGGCATATCTTGGGTGTGCCATTGGCTGTATGTTGTTTGGTGTGTTTCCCCTGCTGTCCCTGGGACTCCTAGGTCATCGGTCAGCACAGTGATCATGGTTTGTGTGTCCCATTGCTGCCATGGTATGGTATCTGTTCACCTCACATCTGCTGTCTCCACAGGGTATCTGCATTTGTGTGCCCATTGGTGCAAATATGTGGTTCTGCATTCTGATGGTCACGTCTGTCATTGTGTCA
>CAWUFW010030105.1:0-17843 GCA_963921515.1 Calotriton arnoldi
GTTTACAGGAGATGCACCAGTGCTGGATCCAGGATCCAACACTGAGTAAGAAAAAGTAACGATAACACTAATTAAGTTAACACTAACCAAGAATTTGGAACTCTCTCCCACCCAACATCAGAAGAATCCCCTCTCTGGCTCGCTTCAAAAAGGATACCAAAACCTTCCTTATGGGCAAATTCCTCGGCTAAACATTGACTCAGGCCCGACCAATGGCCGTCCTCTACCTCCTCCGGACTACCTTGTCACCCCATCAGGAACCTGGGGCACGACTTGAATAAACTGTAATTTTATCTGTATATATGGCTTCTCGCCTCGAGTAACTGATTATGTAAACTGCAAATACGTGCTCCCTTCCCTCATGTACCTCCAAGTCTGTCTATAGATTGCGTTGCTCTCCTGTAAAGCGCTCTGATACCCTAACGGGTCAAGTTCGCGCTCTATAAAACACATAAATAAATAATAAAAATAATAAACACTACTTACCTGCTAAGTGAATTTCCTCCCGTAGGATAACATTGGTGATTCTATGTGAAAAAGTTTCTAAGTGCCAACTTTTAAAATACAATAATATTCCTTAAAAATCACAACTGTAACCGAAACGTTTTTACTCAACTGTTTACAGGAGATGTCCCAGGACTGAATCTAGGATCCAGTCCTGTGGTAAGAAAAGTAATCCAAAAAGTAATCTATTGCATTTAACTAGAAATTCCCATTGAGCTCCATGTTATATTGTGTTTGAAATTGTGTTGCCTATTGCAACAACTGTAACCATTGCATTCAAAAGTCTATTGCCTATTGGAAGTATTTATCTAAAGCATCTCATTCTGAGAAAGTATATTTCGATACCTATTGGTGGTTCTAAAATAAAACAAGCATATATTTTTATATACAAACCATTGGCCTACAGTTCAGTTCTTGAGTGTGTGAGACCATTTGCTGACTGAGTGTGTACACCAAATGCTTTACACTGTCCTCTGATACTGCCTTACTGCTCGACCAAGCTACCACTTTAGAGAGTAAGGTTATATCTAACTTTAGCCTCTGCCAAACCTCTGGGGACTGTGGACTCTGTGCACACTGAACCTTACTTTGGTTCAGTATATACAGTGCCACTTTCCTACAGCCACTCCCCTGCATCCGCAGACACGGCAACGCAGTCGACCGGTTTGCCGGTCCTGGACTCCTCCGGACTTCACAATGCTCAGCAACACAGGTGGTGTTCCTGTACTTCCTCGAGGCCTGAACTATCCTCTCATCAAGCTTGAGGCCAGTATCCCTCGTCGGAGGTGCTACAACCGAACCCCTGTGCACCCCTTCGTTGCATCGCTTCTTCGCACGGCTACTGCATCGGTTGTCCTGACTGACTCGTGCCAACAGAGTCGGACACATCAAAAGGTTCTGTCGACGAGTCTGTCCCCACTATAACTGATACACGCCGATGCTGTTGGTTGGATCGTACGGACTCTGTCGTCTTCAACGTCACAGTAGCTTTGGCAGAGCTATCGACTCGGAGTAACAGTGCCAGAAGCTACTCATCATTCAACCTGCATTCTTGAACTCGAGGGGCCTTTGACGTCCGTGCCGCCTTGTCACTCCTGAGTGGCAAAGACTCTGTCCCCTCTGCTTTCAGGTACTCTTCAACTCGAACCCTCTTCTGGGTTCCAACCAACTCTTTCGTCCTTCATTGGTAAGACTGCGACTGCATCGAGCCCATTGACAAAGTGCTGAGTACGCAGTCGTATACCCTCTTGGCATACGACCGTTGTGGGGTTCCTGGACTCTCACCTGGGGTGGTTCCTTGGGTCTCCTACTCTTCTACGTCTCCTGGGTTCAATCTCGACTTAGGTCGTGGGTCGCATTCCCCTATCTCTGGTATAAGGTTCTGGTCTCCCCCTTGGGACCACTGTGTATTGGTGCTACTTACAGTTCTATGCTTAAAGTATTGTGTGCATTGTAAATATATCTCTGGCCAGGAGATATTGTAAATTGTTAGTGAGTGATTGTAATAAATACCTATTTTTATAAGTACACTGTGTGGTTCTTTTTCACTTGGTCCTTACTAAAGGATTAGACACTGGAAAACCAAGCTGCTTAACACTCCTCCTCGACTAAGCCTGAATGCTGCTCTCCACAGCTACCACTTAGAGAGATTTTCACGGTTATCTAAACCACTAAAATCACCATAAGGGTTGTCTGGATTAGTGCAGGGTGCTACACTTAAATAAGTGAGCACCAAATACTAAGCCAGCCTCTCACAGGATCGCAATTGCGATTGTCCATGTTGTAAAATAGACAAATCCTATTCCATTATATCTATTGCAAAAGACACAATGTTGCCCAGTGAATAAATCCTGAATGTTAGTGTGGTCATGCCATTGTCGACCACAGCCAAAGCTTTTTCTAAGTTAACCCTATCTATTTCACGCAATCTCTCAGCAGCCTCCTGCTGAGAGATTTTCCATAGCTCATTGTAAATAGCATATAGGAAATGCTTTTGACGTGGCTTCTGGGGACATAACGAAAAATCCCTAAGATTCATGTCATCCGAGAGAAGGAATAAGTGTTGTTTCACGTGGGACAGTGTCAAGGTCTTTAGCCATTCTACGCATAACTTCCCAACACTGTAAGATGTCACACCCCAGTGTGTTCTCTCTGTACATAGAGCTGGTCAGGCCTATGGATACGAAACCCTTCTGTGGTACCCCTGAATCTTGACTGACACCTTTTTGTGTCGATAGGCCAAGCCAACCATCCCTTCCAATTGGGGTCTTATGAATTGTAAGAACCATTGTGTAGTATGGCATCCAGTGTATCCTCACAGCATTGTGTGTAATTTTGCCAACCCTCAAAGTGTGTAAGCAAGGGAATCCGAGGTGTGTTCAAGTCCTTGATCTTGGCTAACCCAAGACAGGAAGCCTTCTGCACTGTGTCGTTCAGGAAGATTATCTGATGTGGTAGGAGGCATGCTCTAATTAAGGCCTCAGTTCCCTGAACCTGCCAATCATTAGTCCCCCAGACAGATTTTGTGTCTATGGTGTCCCTCCAAAAGTCAAAACCTTGTAAAGACAGTTGGGAAATAAAAGAAGCTTAGTATTAGTGAGCATATTTTTCTTTGCAGGTGTAGGTGCAAGCTTATCATAATAAGAGGTCGGGCCAGAAGTGTTAAACTCTGAAAAATAAGCAAACTTCTGTGCAAATGTTGTTGAACTACCTTTTGGCGGTGTTGGGCAATGTTTCCATTGATGAAAAGCGAAAACATTACATGGGATGCTTGCTTTGTGCAAGAAATTGTGATCATAGTGTTGGTAACAAAACATGGTGTCAAAATTAGATGTATCGTCAAACAATTCATCATTTGAAAATGCAGCAGATTGTTCTAAATCAGACAGTATAGTATTTACAGTTTCAAAGTACCAATCATCAGAGAAAGTACTAGAGGAAATGATATCACTTAGATAAATTTAAATAAGTGTGGTATTTTTAAAAGTTCAGTTGGACCATACACATCATAGGAAACTCTGTCCAAAACTATTTCTTCAGGAACTGGAACTGCTGTAATGTTCACTAAGGGCAGATATCTCTGTTCACGGTGTGATGATGCATGCGGTTTCAAAGCCAAGTTCACATGTTGGGCTGCAGAGCGTTCTGAGAGGTAATGTCCATTCAGGAGCAGGAAAAAGACAGTCACTGCACCTATCCAAAGGACTAGGAACAGTAGGAACAGTAGACCAATTACAATCCAGAGCTGTAGCCACAGAAAAACAAAGTAAGGGCCATATGTACAAGGAAGTGGCGGAGCGTGTCGTTAGCCTCCTGGGCTTAACGACACGCTCCGCCACTTCAACGCAAGGCTGCACCATATTTACAAGAATGTGGTGCAGCCTTGCGTTCCCCCTGCGATGGCGCTAAGTTTAACAACTTAGCGCCAACGCAGGCACCCTTGCACCAGAGTGCAAGGGTGTCTGTGTGCAGGGGAGGATTGGTTATGTGTAGGAAGGTGTCCCTTCCTGCACATAAGCAATCCTAAAATGCCATTTTCTAACTTTCATGTGTGCTGCTTCATGCAGCACACATGAAAGTTACAAAATGGCACTTTTTTTTAAAAGGTTTGTTTATGTACAGAAAGGGACACCTTCCTGCATATAAACAAACCATGGCATTTTGCTTTTTCCATGTGTGCTGCACAAGGCAGCATACATGGAAAAAGCAAAAAAAGAGGAGAAATAATGCATTTCTCCTCTTTTTGCCAACTTAAGACCAGGATTTTCCTGGTCTTAATTTTGGAGCTGCCTCCTATCTACGGCATCCTTGTACATAGGGGGCAGCGTCAAATACAATGGGTGTTGCGGAGGTACGCCCACCACAACTACCACTGCATGCCCCTTTCACGCTAACCACAAGTTAAGTGGCTTAACGCTGCCTTGTACATAAGGCAAGGCCCCTATCGCCACGGGAAAGTCACAAAAAGTGACGTACCCGTGGCGATAAGGGCTTGTACATATGCCCCTAAGTCTTTTTCAGCCAAAGGTAGAAATCATGAATTCGTTGTTTGTGGGAAACATGCGGTGGCGATAACTCGGGTTCACTTGGATCCAATGAGAAAGTATCAAAATCGATGAAGTAGCCCGACGCAGTTCGATCTATCTTTGTTAGCTCAGCAGATTTTGTAGAACTGGCAGATGCCTCCTGTCGAGAAATATTCACATAGATGTCGGTATTAGGCCGAATTGAGATCTCTGTTTCATTTGTAATTTGTTGCTGTTCAAATTCAACAGGTACAAGTTCCATTCCATTGTTGGTAACTCCTTCACTTCGTAGAGTAGAATCTTCAAAGGTTATTAATCTTTCTGTCTGATCTTCCTGTATGGTAGTGAGAGGAGATCTGGTGCTACCCAAGAGCCCATGCAGCCTACTGTTGAGTATCGGCTGCATAGTGTGGTTTTATCAGATCAATTGAGATGAATATCTTTTCTTTCTTACCGGCAAGAGGCAAAAGAAGTACTGTTCTTGTTCCTTCGACAGCCAGGACAGATACAGGCGCTCTGTAAAATGGCCCAAATTCTTTTTTGTCTACACTCTTTTCTCTGACCAGGTCCCCAATCTTTGGGACCCAGGAAGGTCTTGCCAGAACAGCTTTCACTTCCCCAGTGGTGGTGCGTTTTACTTGGACGTTGCTTTGTAATGCCCGGAATTCATTGAGTTCCTGTAAAACAGCCAAACGATCATTGATGTCAAATGGTTTTTTTATCCGCCAATTTGCTGACACAGTCGAGGTCAGGTACCCACATTCTAATCCCGAACAGGACTTCATATGGAGAATGGCCTCCCAGGGAACTTCTTGGAAAGTTGTTAAGTGCCCTCTGGAACCCATATAGGTGATTGACCCAACTGTCACCTGAGCCTAATACTCTTGCTGTTAAGGATTGCTTTAAGTCCCTGTTCTTTCTCTCCACAATTGAATTTCCCTCGGGATGATACGGGGAGGGGCACCGCAAGACCATACCCAGACTTCCCCTGGGTTCTTTGTAAGCTCGTGGGCAAAACGCAGGGCCACGGTCGGAAAGTAATGTGCCAATTGCGTATGTCCCTATGAAGACTCGCAAATCCTTTATAACAGTTCAGGCATCAGCCAAGCGCTGAGGCCAAACCCACAGGACTCTAGAGCTTGAATCCACTGCCACCAAGATGTACTTGTAAGCCCCATCAGATTGCAAAGGGCCGCATTGGTCCAAATAGTCACATGCGAGAGGTATGTCTGAAATAGTAATGGTGTTTGTGGTGGACGTGCTACCGTAGAACCCTCCATCTGCTAACAGATGTCGCACTTAAGGACAAAGCCCTTGGTCTGTTTAGTAAGACCTGGCAACCAGTCATGCTGCTTTAGTAGCGAAATAGTTGCAGCAATAACTGCGTGTGCTGAACCTAGGCCCTTGTGTGCAGCTAGAATTAATGCTAATCTGTGATCCATGTTTGGTATTACTCTATCTACCACTCCTGGAATTTGAGCATACGGAATGTTTTGCGTATCTAACTTGTTGGAGTACTTGAGTGGAAAACCTTTTTGCAAAGCTTAGCTGTTGCTGCGGGTAGCGTTAACAGCTATCATTATCTGTCCGTCTATTCTCGTACTAGAACGAGTGATTGCAGCAATGGCAGCAGTTCGCACTGTTGCCTTGGCGGCTTCAACAGCAAATTAATTCCCTTCAATGTGCATGCCAACATGCTGATAACTCAATGTGTGAATAACATGAGCCCGTGGCATGCATTTTTTCAGTTTTGCCACTTGTTCCCAAAGAAATTTTATTGTGCAACCTTTGGAATCTCTAAACCCATTCTGACCCCAATAGTGAAGATATTCATTGTAAGACTGGACACAATAAAACAAATCACATACAATGTGTATGGGGAATTCCCGATCCATATTTTGTAGTGCCAGTATCAGGGCTTTTAGTTCTGCCAGCTGTGCCGTGCAATCTCCTAGAGACTGTGCCTGTGTATTGCAAGGACGGAACTTGCCGTCCCGCATACATCCTTTTACAATTGCACATGCTGCGCTGTATTGCTGTTTACTTCCTACGGCAGGCTGGGCAGATCCGTCAGTGTATATGATGTATTCGTACTGATCTAGAGGCATTATTTAATTTGGGAGAGGATATTCTTCTTCGTACTGCAGGAATGCCTGTGTTTTTAATGTAGAATCAAATTTGTAGTCTACATCTGTTGCAGTGACAGAATTAGCCCATTGTATCCATCGCGGATGCAGTGCTTTTGCGCTTGTAATGCTCGCTTTGGTAACAGCCTCTAAGGTTGGTACCCGAGTCACAAAAATGATGCTTTTCCCCTGTGCTAGTGCACTTAATCTCACTACAGCAGTTTGTACTGCTTTCAGTATTTTTTCTGTTGATGCAAAACGCATTTCAGCATTCGTGTACAAATGAGAATTGTATGCTATGGGCACCATTTCGCCTTAATTGAAGGTGAAGTAAATGTACCCTGATTGACCTGCGACTACACGGATCTCCAAATTAGTAGTGTTTACACGTGTGTGTAAGTGTTTGGAAGCTATCATGTCAGCTTGTACGGAACATAGAATTTCTGTGTGTTCCTGTGTCCAATGTTGAACTGAAAAATCAGGTCTGATTAGGTTGTAGAAAGGTTTAACCCTTTCTGCGTAATCCAAAATGTATGTTCTGCCAACATTTTGGATCCTAAAATGGATTGTAATCCTTTCAGAGTCTTTGGAGGTTGGAGCAGCGCACATTTTTAGGAAAAATTAGCTGGCAGGCTTTTCTCTTCACTTGATAACTCATATCCCAAAAATAGGACATTGAGGTGGGCAATTTTTGATTTTTTAAATTTAAATTTGTAGCCCACAGTGGCGAACCCCAGAATTATGTTCATCCTGTTCAAATGATCCAACTCATCGTCCGTCAGATAAATATCATCTACGTAGAACAATGCCTCCTCATCACAATTTTCAAGTAACTCTGATACTCTTGATGAGAACAACCCTGGGCTATCCTTATACCTTTGGGGCAGTCTACAGAATTGGCATTGAGAGCCAAGTGCCAGAAAATACTATCAAATATCTGCTTTCAGGCGCTATATTTTGGCAGAAAAATCCATTTGAGATATCTAGTGTTGTTTTGTATTTCTTCCACACAATGTTATTCATTAATGCAGCACTGTATGCATTATGTACTGCGACTGCTTTTGTGCATGTGTTCAAATGCCTGCAGTCTAAAACTAGACGGTATGAATTGTCAGGGTTCATTATGGGAAACAAAGGATTATTCATAGAAGAGGTGCAATTTTCAACCACAACTTGGTACTCAAGTTGATCTACCATCTCCCTGACTTGTTTCTTTGCTTCCTGTTTTATTGGGTACTGCATCTGTGGAGTTGGAGTCGTTTTTAATGGGATTTCATGGTGAGGTGACTCAGCATCCCACCCTACATGATTGCGGTATAATGGGGGAGAGAGCGCCATCGCCCACTCCTGGACATATGTATGCTTAAGTGACTCTGGAACGAGGTCGGAGAAAGCTGATAATAATACGTCTTCCCCTTTAGGGCAGTCCATAATGAACTCAGGCGGCCAATCTTTTTCAGCTAAAAGGATGTCCTATCCATATGTCAGATTCTCCCAAAAGAGACCCTTCACTTTCCTGGGTTTGTCCCCCTCCATTTGGAGCGTTATTTCGTATAAACGATGTGGGACACTTACCCTTGTATCAGGTGTCTCCACCGTGATATGTTCATTCAACGCTGCTGTCACGAGAAATTCCATTAGGTTCCGGCGAGCTATTGTTACTTCTGCTGCGCTGTCTAGCATCATCAGAGCCCATTCCCCGTTCAGTAGTTGAGTCCTCAGTAGCCTGGGCATTCCTTGTTTTAATGCCAGCTACCTTCTTCTTTTTATATTAAGGTTTAGTTATGGATTTATTTGGTTTGATAATGTAGTCTGAAGAGTCTCTTGGGTTGCCTCACTCTTCTGATCTGTGTTCTGACCGTCTTTCCCTCTCCAAGTTTTTTGATGAACCCTGAAAGGAACGAGAAGAACGTGTATCAGTATCCTGATACCTGTCAAGTTTTTAAATATTATCACGGTTCCTAAGATTGTATTTTCTATCAGAGGGCTCCTGTTGAGGAGACACGCCCCATGATTGTGATGCATTCTGCTTGTTATTTTTTGATTGTTTGTTATCCCATTTCTTTTTAGAAGAATCGGCTTGAATAGCCTTCGCAGGTTGAATTGTAAGTGTTCGCATTATGAATGTAAGATTTCTGTATAGTTTTACTATATCTTTATAATGTGTACGTAAGTCTGCTGCTTGCAATGTATCAATCTCTGGATGTGGTGTGCAAGCAGCTAGGGCCGGCCAAGTCGCTCCGTCTCTGCTGAGTGGACCGAGTCTCACATTTTCTGTGGTGTGGGGACAGGCGCCTTTAAACCAATTAATATGCTCTTGGTAAGTTAACAGGACTTCTACGTCCATGTATTGAAATTATTCTTCCTGTGTCTCATCTTCAATGTAAGTATGAAATAAGTGTGTGCGTGCATCTGCAGGTGGGAATTTAACCAAAGAACAGAATACCTCTGTTCTGAATGCCTCGTGTGCCTCAATCACGAGAGCAACATTACCACCTATTGCTATGAGGCTGTGTTCTATTAATTTCATTGAAACTGCATGTCTGTAATTTTCTGTGATGTTAAGAGCTCCTTCAAGCTCTTCTTCCCCTGTATTTGGAACGCCACCCTCTTGTACAGATATTGTGAGAGGAAGTAGTATTGAAAAGAGATAAGGTTGTGCACAATGTGGGGAACTATAATCCTTCAAGCTTGAACAAACCTACAGCCAATACAAAGGATATACCTACTCGGCGGATTTCCCTTCCCACTCCAGACGTCTGTGGGTAAATGTGAGTAGGGGTCTCGAAGAAAGCACGACTGAACTACTCATATTTGACCATTACATAAGAACCAAACCAAAGTTGGCCAAGCGATGTAGAGTAGTTCCTAAAAATACATAGGAACTGCGTGTTTAGACAACATAAGCTAAGACTAGACTGATTCCGGACACCCCCGCAGGATATGTTAGCCTTTAGACCAGCTAGCTCACAGTGCCACTATCATCCCCCCCATACCTTAAGAAGAAGCTTATAGTTTTTGGCAACTATCGGACATGACAGCACATGATCCTTCAGGTTATCGTGGAACCAGTACAGTACTTGTCGCTCAGTCACTCGTGCTCACTTAGAGGTCGATTCCGATTCGGGCCGGAAAAAGCACCGACCGACTCGGAGCCGGAAAAATTACCGACCGACACGTACCAGTGGCGCCCGACACGCCAAGTACGATGCAAGCCGCGATAAATCCGACCGACACGTCAGGAAACCAAGCCGACCGACCGAGCCGCTCGGAAAATAGCAATCCGGCCGGAAAAACACGCGAATCCAACCGACCGACACGCACCCGGAACAAATCCGACCGAATCGTACCCGCCAACTCCAACCCGCAAAGTACGATGCAAGGCGCGAAAACACGACCGAGTCGGACGGAGGACAAGCCGTACGACCGACACGCATACAAAACCGAGCCGAAGCAACACAATACACCGCGACCGACGCGTACGCAGCATACAAAACTGCACAAACACAGCGTGAACGAAACGGAAAACACCGTACGAGACCAATGCAGGGTCCGACTCGGTCACAAGAACGTTTCCAACATACACAAACAGCACAAAGGAAAAATCAACCAAAAAAGGCCAAACAAGCAATTACCAAGCCAATAAATACTGGGGGGTGGGGACAGAGAACAAAGACACACCCACAACTCCACCTATATAAAGGACACAAATCACTACCATGAGCCTTTGCAAATGCCATTCCACTGCCAGCACCCAAGAGAAAGCAACCACACACCCACAGCTCATCCCTCACACAAGCCACACACCAGCAGCACACCAACAAATACCTACCTCACATACACCCAGCACAACACACACCCACACACCCTCACCTGCACACCAACACACACATCACCCACCATCACCACCCATCACCATGCCCCCCAAGAAGAATCACAAGTTCCTAGATTGTGAATTGGAAGTCCTGGTAGACGAGATCCTCAGGGTAGAGCCACAGCTGTTTGGCACATTGGTCCAACAGACCCCCATGTCGCAGAAAACCAAGATGTGGGAGAGGATCATCAACAGGGTGAACGCCCAATCACCATGTCGGTGCACAAAGACCGACATCCAGAACAGGTGGTATGACGTGCGCAGGAGGGTACGGAAACTGCTGAAGCAAGACTACATCAACAGCCAACACACCGGCAGTGGCCCTCCTGCCAAGCCAATATACCTCAGGCCCTGGGAGGAGAAGGTGCGGCCATCCTACCGCCAGTGAGCATATATGGACTAGAGGACATCCCAGAGCCTGGTGAGTACACAACAAATGTACACAATATACTGCCACAAAACACACACATCACTGTCAAGGGGAGAGTCAAACCATGCACTCATAGCAATTACACAGCAACTAGAACAGAATCATCCCAAAATGTGTATGTCAGTCAGATAAACACAACACATGCCATCAAAAAGTCACATCCAACTGTGCCAACACATGTACAAACACAACCACAACTACAGCTAGGCAGTGGCACAAATAGAACTAACACACACATCCACACATGTAGCCACCACAACAACACCAACACACAGTGAAGACCACTCAAAGGAAGGAATTCTGTGTATGCTGGCCAAGTCAGTGTAGCCAATAGCATCATGGGAGTCGCAGTCACACATATTGCCCCCCCCCACAACTGTCCCATCAACACCACCATGAACCATGCGCACATCACAGGGAGTGGAGAAGGACGCACAAGATGGCTGACACTGGCTACTGCTGTGAGGAGCACAAGGCCCTGCTGGCAACTGTGCACCAACAAACAGCAGGACACCACTGACTGACATCCTGAGAGACAACTTCCACTCCCTGCAATGCAAGCACAGTCCATGGTGGGATATCTGGCTGGCTGGGTGGGAAGGGGGACTTGCAGCACTGACCATAGTCACCAGCACCTCCCCTCACACCCCCCCCCCAACACAAACTCCACAGTACCCACCTGGTAGAATGCAATGCCCTCCATCCTAACACAAGATCCCACAAAGCACCACCACCCTGGGTTATGTTGTGTGAAGCACAGGGACACTCTTGGGACTCTTAGCCAAACAACTGCCAGGACAACACTCCCAGCCATCCTGTCAGCACAGCCAGCCCACCCCACAGGGAAGCAGAGTCAAAAGGAAGGAAGCATGGGCATGCTGGGAAGGGGGTGGAGGCAATAGCATGATGGGAGTCGTAGTCACAGACATTGCTCAGCCTCACAACTGGCCCATCAACACCACCCTGAACCATGCTCACATCACAGGGAGTGGAGAAGGACTCACAAGATGGCTGACACTGGCTACTGCTGTGGGGAGCACAAGGCCCTGCTGCCAACTGTGCACCAACAAACAGCAGGACACCACTGACTGACATCCTGAGAGACAACTTACACTCCCTGCAATGCAAGCACGTTCCATGGTGGGATATCTGGCTGGCTGGGTGGGAAGGGGGACTTGCAGCACTGACCATAGTCACCAGCACCTCCCCTCACCCCCCCCCAACACAAACTCCACAGTACCCACCTGGTAGAATGCAATGCCCTCCATCCTAACACAAGATCCCACAAAGCACCACCACCCTGGGTTATGTTGTGTGAAGCACAGGGACACTCTTGGGACTCTTAGCCAAACAACTGCCAGGACAACACTCCCAGCCATCCTGTCAGCACAGCCAGCCCACCCCACAGGGAAGCAGAGTCAAAAGGAAGGAAGCATGGGCATGCTGGGAAGGGGGTGGAGGCAATAGCATGATGGGAGTCGTAGTCACAGACATTGCTCAGCCTCACAACTGGCCCATCAACACCACCCTGAACCATGCTCACATCACAGGGAGTGGAGAAGGACTCACAAGATGGCTGACACTGGCTACTGCTGTGGGGAGCACAAGGCCCTGCTGCCAACTGTGCACCAACAAACAGCAGGACACCACTGACTGACATCCTGAGAGACAACTTACACTCCCTGCAATGCAAGCACGTTCCATGGTGGGATATCTGGCTGGCTGGGTGGGAAGGGGGACTTGCAGCACTGACCATAGTCACCAGCACCTCCCCTCACCCCCCCAACACAAACTCCACAGTACCCACCTGGTAGAATGCAATGCCCTCCATCCTAACACAAGATCCCACAAAGCACCACCACCCTGGGTTATGTTGTGTGAAGCACAGGGACACTCTTGGGACTCTTAGCCAAACAACTGCCAGGACAACACTCCCAGCCATCCTGTCAGCACAGCCAGCCCACCCCACAGGGAAGCAGAGTCAAAAGGAAGGAAGCATGGGCATGCTGGGAAGGGGGTGGAGGCAATAGCATGATGGGAGTCGTAGTCACAGACATTGCTCAGCCTCACAACTGGCCCATCAACACCACCCTGAACCATGCTCACATCACAGGGAGTGGAGAAGGACTCACAAGATGGCTGACACTGGCTACTGCTGTGGGGAGCACAAGGCCCTGCTGCCAACTGTGCACCAACAAACAGCAGGACACCACTGACTGACATCCTGAGAGACAACTTACACTCCCTGCAATGCAAGCACGTTCCATGGTGGGATATCTGGCTGGCTGGGTGGGAAGGGGGACTTGCAGCACTGACCATAGTCACCAGCACCTCCCCTCACCCCCCCCCAACACAAACTCCACAGTACCCACCTGGTAGAATGCAATGCCCTCCATCCTAACACAAGATCCCACAAAGCACCACCACCCTGGGTTATGTTGTGTGAAGCACAGGGACACTCTTGGGACTCTTAGCCAAACAACTGCCAGGACAACACTCCCAGCCATCCTGTCAGCACAGCCAGCCCACCCCACAGGGAAGCAGAGTCAAAAGGAAGGAAGCATGGGCATGCTGGGAAGGGGGTGGAGGCAATAGCATGATGGGAGTCGTAGTCACAGACATTGCTCAGCCTCACAACTGGCCCATCAACACCACCCTGAACCATGCTCACATCACAGGGAGTGGAAAAGGACTCACAAGATGGCTGACACTGGCTACTGCTGTGGGGAGCACAAGGCCCTGCTGCCAACTGTGCACCAACAAACAGCAGGACACCACTGACTGACATCCTGAGAGACAACTTACACTCCCTGCAATGCAAGCACGTTCCATGGTGGGATATCTGGCTGGCTGGGTGGGAAGGGGGACTTGCAGCACTGACCATAGTCACCAGCACCTCCCCTCACACCCCCCCCAACACAAACTCCACAGTACCCACCTGGTAGAATGCAATGCCCTCCATCCTAACACAAGATCCCACAAAGCACCACCACCCTGGGTTATGTTGTGTGAAGCACAGGGACACTCTTGGGACTCTTAGCCAAACAACTGCCAGGACAACACTCCCAGCCATCCTGTCAGCACAGCCAGCCCACCCCACAGGGAAGCAGAGTCAAAGGAAGGAAGCATGGGCATGCTGGGAAGGGGGTGGAGGCAATAGCATGATGGGAGTCGTAGTCACAGACATTGCTCAGCCTCACAACTGGCCCATCAACACCACCCTGAACCATGCTCACATCACAGGGAGTGGAGAAGGACTCACAAGATGGCTGACACTGGCTACTGCTGTGGGGAGCACAAGGCCCTGCTGGCAACTGTGCACCAACAAACAGCAGGACACCACTGACTGACATCCTGAGAGACAACTTACACTCCCTGCAATGCAAGCACGTTCCATGGTGGGATAACTGACTGGGTGGGTGGGTGGGTGGGAAGGAGGTCTGGCTGTCAACCAAACACAATCAATGCAGACCATGTTCACACCCCAGAGAATACATAGAAATGCCCAAATAATGCAGGACAATGTGCCACACCAATATCAACCCCTGACTGTGACGACTTAGGACAATACAATGTACAGGCCCGCACCCCGAGGCACAGTCACAACTGTCAGGTGTGTCAACCACTGATGCCTGCAGAAACATGACATACATTGTTTGTGTCTCCCAAAAACAGGTGATGATAGGGACACAGCAGCAGACGCTGAGGAGTCCCAGTCCCAGGCTCAAGAGGATGCCGAGCTCACTGGCGTCGTACAGCCTCTGTCCTCCTCGGACGATGAAGAACAACCTGGCACATCCGGTGCAAGTCAACATGCTGCACCAGCAGGACCACCAGCTGCAGCACCAGCAGGTCCACCAGCTGCACCCCCTGCACCCACCCCTCCAACGACTGTCACCACGAATACCATCCCTGCCGACATGGACAGAATAAGGAACAACACCAGCGCAGTGACCCTGGACCAACCTGGGGCCATGGACACCACCACCACCACCAACCCCCAAGGTGGACCAGGGTTATCTGTGCGTGCAACTGCACACACTGCACATGTCAGCAGGGGTGGTGGGAGGGGTGGGAGACAGAGGTCGCTGCTTGCAGACGTTGCTGGTGTGCATGAAGACCCACAACTGGTACGCATAGCTGATGCGTACCAGTCCAGCACCGGAGAGCTCAGCCAGGTAGTGGGGCTCCTCAGAGACATCAAACAGCAGCAGGCTGCCCATCATGCCCGCTTGGACTCCCACATGTCCCACGTGGAGTCACACATGTCACGTGTGGACTCCCACATGACCCGCGTGGAGTCCAAGTGGGATGTACTACATGAGATGACGGCGGTGCACAGGGACATTTTACAATGCCTCCGCCAGATGAACAGCAACCAGTCCACACCTCCCTGTGTGCCAACAACATCTGGTACCGAACAAACTGCAACTGCCACAGGGAGGGAGGAGGACTCTGGCGGAGAGTCCCCTGCACCGCAGCAGCCTGCACTTGAGGGCCCCCCCCAAGAAGAGGGGTCGTCCGAGGAGGGGAAAGTGAGAGGCTGATGGCCAAGCGCAACTCCCAGGAAGCCTGAACCTGTTCTGGATTTTCGCCTTTGTGCACAGACTGTTCACCCTGTTGATGGCAACACTACTCCCACACATTGCATGGGGAGTACAAGTTGGAACAATGTGTCAGACAACTGTGGCCCCGATACTGGGGATCCTGTCTACCTGGACTTTCTATTCATCTAGGAACTTGGGATTGCAAGATTCATGTACAGCACAATCCATCCTATGCACTATTATCACAGATGTATCACAATAAACACAATAATACACCATACTTGCCTCTGTCGTGATTCCAACGTGGGTGCTGTTATGGGGATGATGAACAGCAAAATTACACTGTGTATGCGAACTGCAACAGCAAGGACAACACAGGCATGTGAGTACAGGCAACGTGACACATATGAGGGAGACACACCACCAGGGCTATACAACACATACACACCTAGGCCATCTGACTCATTGCCTACACTGATGTTGCCAGGGAAGACGGTGCAATGCACAGACACCACACCCATTCCCAGTTGTAGTCAAGTAGCCCACAGGTGCAGTAAGCAAATGGCAGTCAAATGTGTGACCACAGACAACGCACATCACTAAGTGAAGCACAGGTTTATTACACAGTAGCAACATGCCGTAACCACTATAGATGCAAGGTAACCCCACCTGGTAGCGGGCACACAGTCAACAACTGTAGACAGAAGGAAGTCCATGGGTGTGGCGCACATCACCTGTAGGGACACAACAGCTACCAGCCTGGATGTGCAATCACGTCGTCGGTGGACACAGTTGACCAAACGAATCTGAAAGTACCCTGTGAAGGACAGAAATGACACACAGTCAAAAGCAATGGAGTACAGGACAGAACAGCAAAACTCATGCACAATACATGTTACAAGATACCCACCCAGAACCAAGTTAGCATGTGAACACTGTTGGGGAGTACAGCCCACCTGTAAGCACACATCGCAACACACATCCAGTCAAGTAGCCCATGGACACACTCCAACAGCACCAGAGCACCACCCACACATCATGCCAACTCACATCATTGACATGACACCTCAGGATACTCACATTCAGCTAAAGAAGTTGGTGATGAGCTGTGTGCGGACATCACCATCACCATCATCATCATCATCGTCACTGGCATCGTGGTCCAGGCCAGGATCCTCCACAGGTGGCGGATGTTGGTCATCGTCATCCTGGATGAGAGGCAACTCCTTCCGCACTGCCAGGTTGTGGAGCATGCAGCAGACGATGATAATCTTGCACACTTTCGCAGGGGCATATGGGAGGGACCCTCCGGTCTTGTCCAGGCAGCGGAAGCGGCTCTTCAGGAGACCAAAGGTCCGCTCAATCACTCTCCTGGTCCGACCATGTGCCTCATTGTAGCGCATCTGGGCAGGTGTCACAGGGTTCCTGAGGGGTGTCAGCAACCACGGCATGTTGGGGTATCCCGAGTCACCTACGGACAGACAAGTGCACATCAGCTGACTTGGAAAAGTGGGCGGAATACTACAGATCAGATCACACACAATGGCACAAAGTCAGTACACACCGACAAGCCAGGCACGCTGGTTCTGCATCTGTGCCATCAACCTGGGGATGCGACTACTCCTCATCACAAAGGCATCGTGTGCTGAACCAGGGAAACGGGCACACACGTGTGTGATGGTCATGTCTGCAAGACACACCACCAGTGCATTGACCGAGTGGTAGTGCTTGCGGTTCCTGTAGGCCTGCTCCTGGGCCTGTGGTGGTACCAAAGCCACATGTGTCCCATCAATGGAGCCAATGACATGCGGCATCCTCCCCAGGGCATAAAAGTCACTCTTCACGTCAGTGAGTCGTCGCAGTCTAGGGAAATAGATGTACCGGTTCAGGAAGAGCAACATTGCCGCCAAGAAATCGCGGAGCACACGGCTGAACATGGTCTGTGACATCCCACCAGCAGACGCCACAGTATGTTGGAAGGTACCGGTGGCAAAGAAGTGTAGGGCTGCCATCACCTTCACCTTGGGGGTCAGCGCTGTAGGATACGGCCGGCCAGGCTGCAAATGTGGGGACAACTGCACTGCCAAATCCTCAATCAGCTGCCTGGTGAAGCGGTACCGTCGGATGCTGTCCCGTTCCACCATCGTTGCCAGGTCTGGGAATGGCCGATGGACAGCAGGAGCCCTGCAGTGCAGAGGAGAAGTAAGCAAGATCGTCAGTCACCCCACATATGCGGCATTGAACACACTCAAGATCCCAACATACATCATCATGAGGCACAACTACATGAAGTGTGCAGTACCGGAACGACATGTATGGTACATACATGGCCAACAT
>CAWUFW010030106.1:0-17842 GCA_963921515.1 Calotriton arnoldi
TTCACCTATGCACTGCAGGGCTCCTGCTGTCCATCGACCATTCCCAGACCTGGCAACGATGGTGGAACGTGACAGCATCCGACGGTACCGCTTCACCAGGCAGCTGATTGAGGATTTGGCAGTGCGGTTGGCCCCACATTTGCAGCCTGGCCGGCCGTATCCTACAGCGCTGACCCCCAAGGTGAAGGTGATGGCAGCCCTACACTTCTTTGCCACCGGTACCTTTCAACACACTGTGGCAACTACTGGTGGGATGTCACAGACTATGTTCAGCCGTGTGCTACGCGATGTTTTGGGGGCAATGTTGAGATACCTGAACCAGTACATCTATTTCCCAACACGTCAACGACTCACTGACGTCAAGAGTGACTTCTATGCCCTGGGGAGGATGCCACATGTAATTGGCTCCATTGATGGGACACATGTGGCTTTGATACCACCACAGGCACATGAGCAGGCATACCGGAACCGTAAACATTACCATTCGATCAATGCTCTGGTGGTATGTCTTGCAGATATGACCATCACACATGTGTGTGCCCGTTTCCCGGTTCGGCACACGATGCCTACGTGATGAGGAGTAGTCGCATCCCGAGGATGATGTCACAGATGCCGAACCAGCGTGCCTGGCTTGTTGGTGTGTACTGACTTTGTACCATTGTGTGTGTTCTGCTATGTTGTTTTCCGCACACATTTGCAAATCGGCTAATGTGCAATTGTCTGTCTGTAGGTGACTCGGGATACCCCAACATGCCGTGGTTGCTGACACCCCTCAGGAACCCTGTGACACCAGCCCAGATGTGCTACAATGAGGCACATGGTCGGACGAGGAGGGTGATTGAGCGGACCTTTGGTCTCCTGAAGAGCCGCTTCCGCTGCCTGGACAAGACAGGAGGGGCCCTCCCATATGCCCCAGCAAAGGTGTGCAAGTTTGTCATCGTCTGCTGCATGCTACACAACCTGGCAGTGCGGAAGGAGTTGCCTCTCATCCTGGATGACGATGACCAACGTCTGCCACCTGTGGAAGATCCTGGCCTGGGTCACAATGCCAGTGAAGATGATGATGGTGATGTCCGCACACAGCTCATTATCAACTTCTTCAGCTGAATGTGAGTCTCCAGAGGGTTGTAATGTCAATGATTTGAGTTTGCATGATATGTGTGTGTGGTGCTCTGGTGCTGTTTGAGTGTGGCCATGTGCTACTTGACTGGATGCGTGCAGCGATGTGTCCTTGCAGGTGGTCTGTACTGCCCAACAGTGTTGACATGCTAACTTGGTTTTGTGTAGTTATCTCGTGACATGTATTAGACATGAGTATTGCCATTCTGTGCTGTTCTTCAGTGGTTTTGACTGTGTGTCATGTCTGTCCTTCACAGGGTGCTGCTGGAGTTGTCTGATCAACTTGGATCCCCCGAATCCATGATTCAACTTCCAAGGTGGAAGCAGTCGTTTCCCTACAGGTGATGTGCCACACACCCCTGGACTTTCTATCTTCTGCACTTTTTGACTTTGTGGCCACAGCCAGGTTGGATTAGCTTGCATTTGTAGTGGAAACGACATGTTGGAAATGTGTAATAAACCTGTGCTTGACTTTGGGATGTGCGTTGTCTGTAGTCACACATCTGACTGACATTTGCTTACTGCACCTGTTGTCTAGTTGACAGTGACTGTGAATAGGTGGCGTGTCTGTACATTCCACTGTACTTCGTTGCAACATCAGTATAGGTGATGAGTCTGATGGCCCTGGTGTGTATGTGTTTTGTGGCCCTAGTGGTGTGTCTCCCTCATATGTGTCACGTCGCCATGACTGACATGACAGTGTTGGACTTGCTGTAGCAGTTAGCATGCACAGTGTAATTTAGAAGATCAACATCTACATGACAAAAACCACGTTGGAATCACAACAGAGGCAGATATGGTGTATTGGTGAGTTTATTTACATACAGGTGTGAGGATGGTGCACAGGATGGTGGGTGCTGTACATAGAAATTTGGATCCAAAGTTCCCATGTGAATTGGAAGTCTTGGTAGCTGAAAAGTCCAGAGTAAAGTCCACAGTCATCTGATACATTTGGTCAACTAGAGCTCCCCATGTCATGTGGGAGAGTTGGCTTGGCTTCAACAGGGCGTGCAGTATGCACACAGAGGAAAAGTTCCAGAACAGGTGTTGGCTTCCTGGGGGATGTAGATGGCCATCGGCCTCTCAGTTTGGCCTCCTCGGACGGCCCCTCTTCTTGGGGGGGACCCTCAGGTGCAGGCTGCGGTGGTGCAGGGGACTCTCTGCCAGAGTCCTCCTCCCTCCCTGTGGCATTTGCAGTTGTTTCAGCAGCAGATGTTGTGGGCACACAGGGAGGTGAGGCCATGTTGGTGCTGATCTGGCGGAGGCATGTCAGTATGTCCCTATGCACCGCTGTCAGTTGTTCCAATGTGTCCCACTTGGACTCCATGCCACACATGTGTGTCTCGACACGTGACATGTGTGTCTCGACACGGGACATGTGGGAGTCCAAGCGGGCATGATGGGCAGCCTGCTGCTGTTGTATGTCCTTGAGGATCCCCACTACCTGGCTGACCTCTCCGGTGCTAGTCTGGTACGCATCCGCGATGCGTGCCAGTTGTGGGTCATCATACAGTCCAGACCCCTCTGCAAGGAGAGACCTATGTCTCCCACCCCTCACACCACCCCTGGCGACACGTGCAGGACCTGCAGTGGCACGCACAGGTGACCGTGGGCCCACTTGGGTGTTGTTCCTGGGCTCGTTGTCAGCAGCTCCAGTTTGGGCCTGGGTCCGTGCGCTGTTGTCATCTGTGGTCCTTGGTGTGTCCGTGTTGGCAGGGGTGGCCTGTGTGTTGGCAGTTGTTGGAGGGGTGGGTGCAGGGGGTGCAGATGTTGGTCCTGCTGGTGCTGCATGATGACTCACACCGGAGGGTCCAGCTGGTTCTTCGCCATCCGAGGAGTGCAGAGGCTGATCCACACCAGTGAGCTCAGTGTTCCCCGGAGCCTGGGACAGGGAGTCCTCCTGGTCTGCTGCTGTGTCCCCATCATCTCCTGTTTTGGGGAGAGACACAGATTGTATGTTATGTTTCTACTGGCATCAATTGTTCAAACACCTGACAGTTGTGACTGTACCTCTGGATGTGGGCCAGGACATTGGATTCTCCTAAATAGTGACAGTCAGTGAGTGATATTGGTGTAGCACATTGTCCTGCCAACCTGTGGCATGTCAATGTGAATGTTGAGGTGTGTGCATGACCAGCATTGGTGGTATTTGGTTACCATCCAGGCATCCTTCTCCCCCCAGCCCAGTTATCCCACCATGCAACATGCTTGCATTGCAGGGAGTGCAAGTTGGCTTTCAGGATGTCAGGCAGTGGTGTTGTGCTGTTTGTTGGTGCACAGTTCCCAGCAGGGCCTTGTGCTCCCCACAGCAGTACCCAGTGTCAGCCATCTTGTGAGTCCTTATCCACTCCCTGTGATGTGAGCATGGTTGAGAGTGGTGTTGATGGGCCAATTGTGAGGGTGAGCAATATCTGTGCCTACAACTCCCATCATGCTATTGCCTCCACCCCCCTTCCCAGCATGCCCATCCTTCCTTCCTTTTGACTCTGCTTCCTTGTGGGGTGGGGTGCCTGTGCTGACAGGATGGCTGGGAGTGTTGTCCTGGCAGTTGTTTGGCTACAAGTCCCAAGAGTGTCCCTGTGCTTCACACAGCATAACCCAGGGTGGTGGTTCTTTGTGGGATCTTCAGTTAGGCTGTGAGGCATTGCATTCTCCCAGGTGGGTTATGTGGAGTTAGTGTTGAGGGGGTGTGTGAGGAGAGCTGCTTGTAACTATGGTCAGTGCTGTGAGTCCTCCTTCCCACCCAGCCAGAAATCCCACAATGCAACGTGCTTGCATTGCAGGGAGTGCAAGTTTGCTTTCAGGATGTCAGGCAGTGGTGTTGTGCTGTTTGTTGGTGCACAGTTCCCAGCAGGGCCTTGTGTTCCCCACAGCAGTACCCAGTGTCAGCCATCTTGTGAGTCCTTATCCACTCCCTGTGATGTGAGCATGGTTGAGAGTGGTGTTGATGGGCCAATTGTGAGGATGAGCAATATCTGTGCCTACAACTCCCATCATGCTATTGCCTCCACCCCCTTCCCAGTATGCCCATCCTTCCTTCCTTTTGACTCTGCTTCCCTGTGGGGTGGGGTGCCTGTGCTGACAGGATGGCTGGGAGTGTTGTCCTGGCAGTTGTTTGGCTACAAGTCCCAAGAGTGTCCCTGTGCTTCACACAGCATAACCCAGGGTGGTGGTTCTTTGTTGGATCTTCAGTTAGGCTGTGAGGCATTGCATTCTCCCAGGTGGGTTATGTGGAGTTAGTGTTGAGGGGGTGTGTGAGAAGAGCTGCTTGTAACTATGGTCAGTGCTGTGAGTCCTCCTTCCCACCCAGCCAGATATCCCACCATGCAACGTGCTTGCATTGCAGGGAGTGCAAGTTGGCTTTCAGGATGTCAGGCAGTGGTGTTGTGCTGTTTGTTGGTGCACAGTTCCCAGCAGGGCCTTGTGCTCCCCACAGCAGTACCCAGTGTCAGCCATCTTGTGAGTCCTTATCCACTCCCTGTGATGTGAGCATGGTTGAGAGTGGTGTTGATGGGCCAATTGTGGGTGTGACCAATATCTGTGACTACCACTCCCATCATGCTATTGGCTACACTGACTTGACCAGCATACACAGAATTCCTTCCTTTGAGTGAGCTTCCCTGTGAGGTGGTGTTCTAGTGGTGGGTAAATATCTGTGAGTGTTTGTTGGTTCTATTTGTGCCACTGCCTTGCTGTATTTGTTGTTAGGTTTGTAGATCTCATGACACAGTTACATATCACTATGAGATGGCAGGTATTGTGTTTGTCTGACTAGCATTCACATCTTGGGATGAATATCTTTTGGTTGCTGTGTATTTGCTAAGTGTGCATGGTTTGCCTATCCCCTTGACTGTGATGTGTGTGTGTTGTCACACCATATTGTATATATTAGTTGTGTACTCACCAGGCTCTGGGATGTCTGTTAGTCCGTATACGCTCACTGGTGGTAGGATGGCCCGCACCTTCTCCTCCCAGGGCCTGAGGTATACTGGTTTTGCAGGAGGGCCACTGCCGGTGTGCTGGCTGAGGAGGTAGTCCTTTTGAGTAGTTCCCGGACCCTCCTGCGCACATCATACCACCTGTTCTGGATGTCTTCCTTTGTGCGCAAACATGGTGATTGTGCGTTCACCCTGTCGACAATCCTCGCCCACATCTTGGTTTTCTGCGACATGGGGGTCTGTTGTACCAATGTACCAAACAACTGTGGCTCTACCCTGAGTATCTCGTCTACCAGGACTTCCAATTCACAATCTAGGAACTTATGGTTCTTCTTTGGGGGCATGGGTGGTGGTGGTGATTGATGTGTGTGTGCAGGTGGGGGGGTGTGAGTGTAGGTTTAGCTGGTTGTCTGTGAGGGTGCTATTTGTAGGTGTGGTAATGGTGTGTGGTTTGTGTGATGTATGAGCTGTGAGTGTGTCTGTGGTTGCTGTGTGATGGTGTTGTGTGCTGGCAGGTTAGTGGAATTTGCAAAGGATCATGGTAGGGATTTGTGGCCTTTATGTAGGTGGAGTTGGAGGTGTGTCCTTGTTCCATTTTTTTTTCCCTCCCTGTATTTATTGGCTTGGTGGTTGCTTGTTTGGCCCTTTTTTTCCAAATTTTTCCTTGGTGTTTTTGGTGCATGTACGAGTCGTTCTTGTGTCCGAGTAGGACGCTGCAGTTGTCTGGTGCGATCTTGTCCGACTCGTTCCCGCTGTGTGTCAGCTAGGTTTCATATGCGGCGTACGAGTCGGTCGCGTAGTATTGGGTTTCTTCGGCTGGGTTTTGTATGCGTGTCGGTCGTACGGCTTGTGCTCCGGGCGAGTAGGTCGTGTTTTGCACGCACAGCATCGTACTACGCGGGTCGGAGTTCGCGGGAACGTTTCGTTCGGGTTCAATCCGAGTGCGTGTTGGTCGGTTCGTTTCGCCTGATTTCCCGGCCGGATGGCTTGTTTCCGTCCGGCTCGGTCGGTCGTTTTGTATTCCGTCCGAGTATGTCGGATTTCACATTCATTTCATCGTACTACCCGGGTCGTGCGGCGCCGGTCCGAGTCGGTCGGACTAAATTCCCGTACCGAGTCGGTCGGTACGTTTTCCGGCCCGAATCGGAATCGGCCCCTAAATTGTAAAAATTTTTTTGTTTTTCAGAAACAAATTCCCCAAAAAGGAGTTTCTGTCAGAACAATAAAAGACTAATGACCCCCACATCCTGGAGTTTTTTCCCAGGGCATGGGGTAAGTTTTCTTTTTTCTGTTCTTCACCAGCAGGGTTTTTTCCCTGGTGGTGATGGGCAGGATAAAAAAGGACATTACACCGTCCACCCTAAATAAAGTGTGTGATGTAATGTCCTTCCTCTGATGGCCACTCCTCTCTCTGACTATTGGAGGAAGTTTTCAATCAAAGAACCGAACAGGGGCTCCATCAACAGAAAGCTCAAGGCCTGCCTGTCTCGAAATGAGGTGGGTGGACCTAGAGTTTGTCGGACAGTGTACTCCGTTATGTTTACAACAGATCGCTCTGTCTGACAAACTTTAAATTTCAGCCGTACATTTTTGTCCATCTGCACACTTTCCTGCCTGTCTCTGAATGAGGTGGGTGGGCATAGAGTTTGGCGTACAGTGTACTCTGTTATGTCTACAATGGAGGCTGTTTTTAAGGTGTGGAAAGTTATTTGGAAAAAATTCTGTTTGGAGGGGATAACATATTACACACCTACTAATGCCAGTAGGATACTTCCATCGATTTTTGGGGATTATGTGGCAATAAACTGGAGAAACAAGGGTATTTTACAAATTGGAGATTTTTATGAACCTGGAGGGTTGTATCCTTCCTTCTCGGATTTTGCAACGAAATACAATCTACCTAGGATGCAGTCTTTTAAATTTCTTCAGATTCAGGATTTTTTGGCCAGACAGAATCTAGCGTCAGCACCGCACAAACTTATAGAGGCAATTAGGTCCCAGGAGAAAATAGTTTTTTTTTTATAAAATCTTGATAACCTCTAGGGTAGATGATTTGGAGAAGCATAATGTTAAATTGGCCAATGCTTTAGGAGAACAGACAGTCTCCCTGGAGAAAGCTATCGCAACGGCGGGTGAAGTCCTCTTATCTGCAAACCTTAAAGCCCAATTTTTTAAAACTATGTTTAACTTGTACTTCACGCCAGCAAAGTTGTTGAAATGGGGGGGTAGGAATGACGGAAAATGCTTTCGTTGTGGTGCGGATAATGTCGACAGTCTACATATTTTTTATTCTTGTGGTAAATTGGCTCTATATATTAGTCATATCGAAATGTTTTTGTCCAGTGTTACTTGTGTGACTGTTAAAATTTCAGCATCCATGATGTTATTAGGGATGGGACAAGATGTAGAATCTGGAAGACCTATGTATAAGCACCATTACTTACTATTTATGGCTATGGCCGTGGCTCGTCTGTGTGTAGCTACCTTATGGTTGCAGCCTGAAGCCCCAGCTTTTGAAATGTGGTGAGCACGGATGTATAGCATTTTTAATTTAGAGTTTAGTCTATATTCAGCTAAAGGTTCTAGGAAACGGAAAATGGGTATTAAGGTCTGGGGGGCGTTCTTTGATCATATGAATGTCTGAATTTGCGATATATGTAAGATAAATTGTAGTAATGATTTTCGTTTATTTATTTTCCCCTTGTTTTCTGTGGTCTTGTATTTAGGAATGAAAAGTGCCTGTTCTTTTTGTGATACTGTGAATTAATAAAAATCAAAAAAACTAAAAAAAATATATATATATACCAAATATTTTAAATAAACAATTACATCAATTACAAATTAACCACATTAATTTAAACAAATAAATTAAATAAACAAAAACAAATTAATAAACAAACAATATAACTTGAAAAATATATCAAAAGTGACGAAAATAAACAGACATAATTATATATAATATATAAAAAAATATAACTCATTTATCTACATATAAAATTAAATAACAACAATAAACAAAACAAAAACAAACAATAAATAAACATAATGAACATTAAATAAATTACAAGGTAACAGCTAAAAAATTCAAAAAAGCTATCTCAACCAATAAATTTAAAACACACAAACACAAACCAATAGAAAACTCTAACTAATTAAGCAAACACTATAAAAACAATCAAATAATTAACATAAAATTTACCGTATAACAGATGACTACGAGGAAGAGCGAACCTTTGAGAGAGAGAAGACAAAACGAAAAGCAACTACACCAAAAACTATTCCAAACATCCGCAATAAAGGTAAGCACAAAACTTGGGGGCTCATTACGACTTCATTGCGACTTCAGTCCTTCCGCCATCATTTCGGATTCGGGACCGGCCGCCTATGAGGCGGCCTCCCCACAATCCGAATTACGATGCGACCGCCACCACGGCGGTCGCATCACCTATACTTTGCATTGTGGCAGGGATGCGGTCGGCAGCCCCCGCCGCAATGCAAAAAAAAAGACACTTGCATATCCGTGCACCACGGTGCCTGCCACATGGTGCAGGGATATGTAGGGGGGCACCATAGGTGCTCCCCAGTGCCCTTGCCCCAGGCCCCGGGATAAGAGGGGCCAGCTACGGGCCCCCAAATCCATTTTCGCCTGCCTTTTCATGGCGGGTTGACCACCGCGATACGACCGGCGGAAAGGGATATCATAATCCCAACGGCGGTGCCTGGCAGGCACCGCCGCAATGCTGGCCAATGTGAGTGCTCCGACAGGCGGTCGGAAAAGGACCGCCTATCGGAACCGTGGCGATCGGTCTTTCCGACCGCCACGCTTCCCCAACGCTTCCCCCGCCATCATAATATGGAGAGCGGGAAAGCACAGAACGATGGCGGAGGGTCCGCCACTGACAAGCTGTTGGTGGCGGGCCTTCCGCCATCGTAATCAGGCCTTTTGCAACTAAAATTGCATCTAAAAAATTCAACACAAAGATTTACGTACACAACAACAATCAAATATAACACAAAGTAAGTATATGACTTCACCAACAACTAACATATATTATTTAAAAGAACTAAACTAAATAAAATAGCAAAACATAACTAACAAATGTTCTTTTATTTTTAACAGCTTCTACAAACACCAACAAAACCAGAACATCTACCAAGGACACTCCATCAACTAAAGAGAGTAAGTATATTCATTTAATTACAAATAAATAAAAATAAACACTTAATAATATAAATAATCAAATTAACTAAAATTACAACGTAATGTTTTATTTTTCACAGATTATAATTCACCACAACTCCACCCAAAAACCCCAAAACAAACATTACAAAATCAAGATAATAGAAAATCATAATACAAAGTAAGTATATTAAATAACCAACAATTAGACCTAACTACTAAAAAACGATAAATTTAATAAAAACAAATTATTACTAACAACTATTTTTCTCTTAACAGCTTCTACAAAATTTAACAAAAAACATCAACAAAAGAAATTTCACCAACTGCATTCAGTAAGTATTTTTATTTCTTCAATAAAATAAATAAAGTTAAAAAAGCGAAACAAACAAATAAACTAAAAATATAACCTTCTATTTTATATTTCACAGATTACACTTCAATAAAAGTCCACCTTAAAACAACAAAGCAAGAATTAACTTGGAAAACATAGACAAAAGCAATATTTCAGAAAAAGATAAAATTAAGTAAGTATATAAATTAACCAATACAACAAACGAATTAACAAAATTAAAATAAATTAAAAAGCAAATATAACGAACAAATATTTTTCTCTTGCCTGCTTCTACAAATTACAACCTACAACAAAATCATCAAAAAAAACATCATCAACGAAAAATAGTAAGTATTTTTTTCTCAACTAAATAAAAAGAGAAGCTAAATAAATAAAATAACACAATACAATTTAACACTTTAATAACAATAACATTTTGCTTTTAAACCAACAGAAAAAAAAGACGTGCATAAACATCAACAATCGAAAGAAAATCCATCAAGAAAATCAAATCATAATACATGTAAGTTTTTTTCAAACATATTAATTATACAAAATGTTTATTGTTCAAAATCGTATAATTAATAAATATATATACAAATATTCACAGATTAACCAAAAGGGAGCAAAATTCATTCCTTCACAAAAGGGGAAACTACTTCTCTGCTATATGGGATACACTTATACCCAAGAGAACATGAGTGGAAACAAAACACATTGGAAATGCAGTATATATTACTCTAACTCTTATTATGGTAGAGCCACTACAATAGAAACCAATGTAGTAAATGTCAAAGAACATAACCATCTCTCCAATGTAACTGAAATTGAGGTTAGAGATGCTCTCGAGACAATAAGAGAAGCAAGTACCATCTCACAACAAACAAGTACCCAAATACTTTAAAATGTGTTAACTAGGGTATCTGAGCATGTTACAGGACAACTACCATCTATCCCCACTCTTAAGAGAATAATTTCCCGAACTAAAAGAGCTACAGCTCAAACATCACCCACCCCTCAAACATTTGCTGAAGTACAAATATTTCCTGAATATACCATCACTCACAAAGATGAAAAATTCCTTCTCCATGATAACAAAAAAAGTCATGAAAAACGAATTGTCATCTTTGCAACAAATAACAACTTACAAACACTTAAAAACTGCGAAACTTGGATGATGGATGGCACATTCAACGTTTCCCAAAGCCTTTTTTATCAATTATACACAATCCATGGCGAGTATGAATTTACTAACATACCCTTCATATGCGCACTACTCCCTAATAAACAGAACACTACATACATAGAGCTCCTAACAATATTAAAACAATACACAAAACAACTACTTTCCGCAAAAAATCATCATTGATTTTGAACAATCAATGATTCAATCAATTTTAAAATTATGCCCACACACGGCAATACAAGGTTGCTACTACCACTTTAATCAAAGTATCTGTAGGCACCTACAAAAATCTACTTTATGGGGCCGATTCCGATCTCGGCCGGTAGGGCTCCGAATCGGATTCGGCTTAACCGGATCCGATTCGGAGCCCTATTTCCCGACCGATTCGTACGCGCGTCCGAGCGAGCGAGTACGATGCGAATTCGCCGACCGACTCGTCCGGGCGTCCCGATTGCTCCGACCGACTCGTTCCCGGGTCGAACCGCACCGACCGACTCGCTCGGACTCGACTCGCACCGCGCAATGGAGACGTTCCCCGGCCGGGTAAGTACGATGCACGCCGCGAGCAGTACGACCGAGCCACGCACTCCGGCTCAAAAGAGCAGTCGGAGCCGTACTTTGGGGGTCCGTGTTGGACCCCCCTGTACGCGTAGCCGCGCGAGTCGCACACAGGGGGGACCCATGGGTCCCCCCTACCTGTTCGTGTATGGCACGAGTTGCTTCGCCGCGTACACGCTGTAGGGGGCGCCCTTGTCCACCTCGCACCCATTGAGTCAATGGGAGCCCGCGTACGCGTTGTACGACAGGCTCCCATTGACTTCAATGGGAGTCCGACCGACTCGAGTCCGATGGCATACATGCGCATCGTACTCGTTCGGTCGGGCTGCACGGGTCCGATTCGGTCGGAAATCTCTCCGGGTCCGGCTCGGTCGGAGAGATTTCCGGCCCGAATCAGAATCGGCCCCTAAGTATAGATTACTCCACCAATAGCAACTTCACCTACCAAATAAAAAAATTAATAGCCCTGGCCTATGTACCAACAACTGAAGTAACAAACCATTACAACCTACTTCTTGAAAGCCCCTTCTATCAGGCAAATGAAACTAAACTAACTCCCTTCCTAGACTACTTCGAAGATACTTGGGTGGGAAGGTTACATAGGTCAGGGCACCTTAGACAACCCAACTTCCAAATACCTTGGTGGAACGTATATGACAGTACTTTAGCTCAAAAAGCAAAAAAAAACAATGCAGTGGAAGGATGGCACAATGCCTTCCAAGCGACAATTGGAAGAGGACAACCAACCCTACATAAACTTATAGAAGCTATTAAAAAAGAACAAAGCTATCAAGAGCTCAGACTAGAACAATCCCTAACAAAAATCGGCCCTAAACTAAGGGGGTCATTACGATTACGGGCGGATCACCATCGCCCATATGGCGGTGGCGACCCGCCCACCATATTCCCCCGCCCGCATGCCAATTCCCCCCCTCCATATTACAATGGCGGGGGGAGCCTGGCGGATGGAAAGACCGTCCGCCGGTCCAACAGGGGACCGGGAGGAAAAGGGCAATAATATGGTGGCGGTGTCTGCAAGACACCGCCATCCATATTAGGATGGTGGCGGAGAGAAGCATTTCCATGGCGGCAACGCCGCCATGGAAAGGCATTCGGTCTTCGCTATTGGGGGCCCGTTGCAGGCCCCCAGAGTGTTGGGGAGGTGGGGTGTGCACATGCCCCCCTGCATTGGCATGGACAAGGTGGCAGGCACCGCGCAGTGCCTGTCACCTTGTGCATGCCAATGCACGACGTGCATTCCCAGCATTGTGCCGGGCGGTGCTGTAAACACCGCCCGCTACAATGTTGGGAATAGGGGATGCCACCGCCACAGTGGCGGTGGCATCCTAATACTCGCGGCGGGACCGCCGCTCCTATGGCGGACGGTCCCATTCACCGCTACGGTGGCGGGCGGACTTTGTCCGCCCGTCATCGTAATGTGCCCCTAAGTAAACAAACTAAAACGATGTATGAATATCTACAACATAAAACTAGACTATTTGCAAACACCAAAGGTCTAGAATACTTAGACATGATAGCTAAATCTAAACACCATTAACATTTAAAACTTCAAAACATTTAAACAACATAATTCTACTCTTTTTTTAAATTAATAATTATAACTATGCCATGTAAAATTTAAAAAATAACACAAATATATATGACATATTATAAATATTAAATTAAAAAAAATACAAATAAATCAATGTAACAAAAAACATTTCCCACCCATAATAATAAAAAATAACTTACAGTTATGTAGCAGTAGACAATCCAGGAAATCGAGTAAATCCATAGAAGATAAATCAAAAAACAAATCCATTTGAAAAGGGAACCCAAAAAAAAATGCAAAAATACCTCTGTAGAAAAAATGATCCAACGACGCAATCCTCTCAATAACGAAACCCTCACAAACCCGAAAAATAGTGTAAAAAAACCGCAATATTTAAACTGCAGAAAAAGGCTCCAACGACGCAATCCTCTCAATAATGAAACCCTCAAAAACACGAAAAATAACTTTAAAATTGAAACGCTCCAACAAACACGAAAAATAAAACGAAATGTAAAAATTCTTGTTTTAAATAAACAAAAGAAATGTTCCTTTTTTGTAAAAAAAAAAAAAAAAAAGGGTCGAAACCACCATCCGTTCACGATCGGGAAAGCCTGTAAAAAAAAATAAAAGAACACCCACCCACAATAACACGTACAAACCCACAAACATTAACATTAACAATAAACACAAAATAACACAATTAAACAACACATAACTAACAATACATAACACTCTACTCTAATCCAACACTACGACAAACACATAAAACAATAAACTACCAAAACAACACCAAACTACACCAAAAATGAACAAACACGGTGCTCACAAACCTAACTACACTACTACTACCTCACCCCTACCCTAAAACTACCATAACAGTTAATTAAAACAAACTGACCTTAAGCGACGAAACACAGCTCCCAACCACGAAGTTCCGTCTTCCAAAATGACCTAAAAACTAAACAGATAGATAGAAAACTGAGGAAACGAGAAAAAAAATGGCCGCGTAATAAAAATGAAAAAAATACTTACTCCCCATAGAAAAGAATGGTGAAATAATATTAAAATGCAAAAAAGTAAATGTATATTTTTTATATATTGTAAAAAAATTACGAATGTTCCAAAAATATGCAAAAAATTGTAAAATATATATTAAATATTATATTATCAAAAAACAAAAAATATGACATTTAATATATATTAAAATGTATTTTATTTCATGTACTGTAAATTTACCAAACATGTTAAAATGTATAATGAAAAAATATATGTTAAAATATATATAAGTAAATTATTTAATACATTAAATATTATTTAAATAAAAATAATATTCAATATACTAAATAATTAAATATACAAAAAAGATGTAAAATACATATTATACACTTATTTTAAAAAATAAAATTATATAAAATGCATTAAAAAATTGTTTGAAAAAATAAATACAAATGTTTACTTTTTGTTATAAAAAATAATAAACAATGAAAGTCAAATTGTTTAAAATAAATAAACTATTAATATATTTACTTTACTTTTACATGACTATACTTCAAAAAAATGTACAATTTTACAATTATGTTTTAAAAAATATGTATGTTAAAAATATTGTTAATTTTCCAATTCTACATCAAAAATGTATGCTAAAAAATATTATTAATTTTCCAACTCTACGTCAAAAATGTATGTTAAAAATATATTATACTTTGTAATAAATTTTGAACAACATCAAAATACCTTGATAATGTTTTTAATATTGTGAAAAAATATATAACGAATGCAAATGAGAACAAATAAACTTTAAAATATAAAAAAAACATGTGTAACTAATAACAATGTTTACAAAAATAACTAACACACCTCCTTTCTTATTTAAATGTACATACAAAATAAACAAAAAAATAATAAACAATAAAAATTAACTATTTCTAACTCCAAAACCAACAAAACTCAGGGAAAGTGCTGGATAATAAAGCGAATTGAATTACTATTCCTACTCCAAAACAAACTAAACTCAGGGAAAGTGCTGGATAATAAATCATAATAAATTACTATTCCAACTCCAAAACCATCAAAACTCAGGTAAAGTGCTGGATAATAAAACTAATTCAATTACTATTCCAACTCCAAAACTAAATAAAATCAGGGAAAGTGCTTTATAATAAACCTAATTAAGGGGGTCATCACGATGGCGGGCGGACTCGAGTCCGCCCGCCATCGTTGCGGTGACTGGGACCGCCTGCCTGTAAGGCGGCAGTCCTGCACCACAGATTACGATGCGACCACCACCATGGCGGTCGCATCCCGGATGTTCAACATTGCGGCGGGTGCTGCTGGCTGCAGCACCCGCCGCAATGCTAAACAGCCATGTTTTGCATTTCCCTGCACTACGTGGCAGGCACCACGCGGTGCCTGCCACTTAGTGCACGGAAATGTAGGGGGGTACCATGGGTGCACCCCCCCACAGCCCCACACAAGGGGGGCCTGCAACGGGCCCCCAAATGCAATCCCCGCCAGCCTGTGAATGGCAGTTTCACCACCATACATCTGCTGGTGGGGGATGCAGCATCGTAATATGGCAGACGGTGCCTGCTAGGCACCGCCACCATTTTACAGATGCTGACCGCTCCACCAGGCAATCGGAACAATTGCCTGTGGCGGGTGGTCTTTGCGCCGGCCACGGTCGCGGTCAGATTGCCCCCGTCATCCTAATTTGGTAGGGGGAAAATCGCTGTCCGATGGCGGAGGGCCCGCCACCGCACGGCTGATGGTGGCGGGCCTTCCACCATCATAATGAGCCCGTAAATTACTATTCCAACTCCAAAACAAACTAGACTCAGGGAACGTGCTGGATAATAAACCTAATTCAATTACTATTCCAACTCCAAAACCAACAAAACTCAGGGAAAGTGCTGGATAATAAAACTAATTAAATTACTATTCCAACTCCAAAACAAAATAAACTCAGGGAAAGTGCTGGATAATAAACCTAATTAAATTACTATTCCAACTACAAAACAAACTAAACTCAGGGAAAGTGCTGGATATTAAAACATAATGAATTACTATTCCAACTCCAAAACCAACTAAACTCAAGAAAAGTGATGGATAATAAACCTAATTAAATTACTATTCCAACTCCAAAACAAACAAAACTCAAGGAAAGTGCTGGATAATAAACATAATAAATTACTATTCCAACTCCAAAACCAACTAAACTCAGGGAAAGTGCTGGATAATAAACCTAATTAAATTACTATTCCAACTCCAAAAGCAACAAATCTCAGGAAACGTGCTGGATAATAAACCTAATTAAATTACTATTCCAACTCCAAAACAAAATAAACTCAGAGAAAGTGCTGGATAATAAAACATAATAAATTATTATTCCAACTCCAAAACAAAATAAACTCAGAGAAAGTGCTGGATAATAAAACATAATAAATTACTATTACAACTCCAAACCTAAAAAAACTCAAAGAAAGTACTGGAGGATAAAATATAATAAATAACTATTACAACTCCAAATTTATAATCAATAAAATAACTTTTTTTAACACATTTATCCTTATAATAAATTTTTTAATAAAAAAATTAATAATATTTCTTTACAAATTAATTTTATTTTAAATAAATTGCAAAAAATATCGAAAAATGTACTCAAACATAAATATAACCTCGATATTTTAATTTTGTTTTCAAATTTAAATTTTCAAATTTACTTTTTTTGAAAATGTTTTCAATTTCTAATTTTAACAAAAAAATATTTTTAAACAACATTAAAAAACTATTCCCTTGCCTTATCCCCTATAAAATCAACATCACACTACTAAGGGGTCTATTACGATGGTGGGTGGACTTTGTCCGCCCGCCACCGTAATGGTACACGGGACTGACCGCCAGAGGTGCGGCGGTCCCGCTAGACCCATTAGGATGCGACCGCCACCCTGGCGGTCGCATCCCGCATATATTAAATTGCGGCGGGCGGTGCTGTAAGCAGCACCCGCCGCAATGCAATAATGCATGTTGTGCATTGGCATGCACAACGTGACAGGGACCGCGCGGTGCCTGCCACCTTGTGTATGCCAGTGAAGGGGGGTACCATAGGTATCCCCAAGTGCAGCCTCCCAACCCCCCAGCCCCCCCAGGGGCCCGTAACGGACCCCCAAAGCAATTTCCGCATGCCTTTCCATGGAGGCATTGCCGCCATGGAAAGGCCTTTAAAATTGCACATCCTAATATGGATGGCGGTGCCTGCAAGGCACCGCCACCATATTGAGGGCCTTTTCCGCCCGGCCGGGAATCCGACCGGCGGAAAAGCGGCGGACGGTCTTACCGTCCACCGCGGTGCCCCCGCCATACTAATATGGCGGGGTGAAACGGGAGCATCTGGCGGGCGGGTCGCCGCCGCCGGGCCGGCGGTGACGATCCGCCCGATATCATAATGGGCCCCTTAATTCTTTCAAAAAATTCAAAACATTTTCAAAAATTTACAAATAATATTTTCAAATTACTCTCCACCCTAATTCACTATAATCACAACAACCAACTCCAAAACTCTACACTTTTAAAAAAAATAATTCTATTTTAATTTAAAAAAATGAAATACTCCACATACTTATCCCCTATAAATACAACATCCCACAAATAAATATTTGAGATATTTTTAAAATATTGTAAAAATATTTAATTTTTTTTTTAAATGACTCAACACCCTTTTCCTTTTTAAACCGAATATCCCACTCCTAAAACTTTACAATTTTTTAAAAATATTTAAATTTTATACCAATTTTTTTTAATTACTCCTCATTCATAACCCCTAAAACCCAACATCCTGATCCTAAAATTTAACAAAAATTAAAAAAAATATTTAAATTTTAATCCTACATTTGTAAATTACTCCCCACCCTTATCCCTATAAACCCAACATCCCGCTCCTAAAACTTAACAAAGATTTAAAAAATATTTAAATTTTAAG
>CAWUFW010030107.1:0-17841 GCA_963921515.1 Calotriton arnoldi
TCAACAGCCAACACACCGGCAGTGGCCCTCCTGCCAAGCCAATATACCTCAGGCCCTGGGAGGAGAAGGTGCGGGCCATCCTTCCGCCAGTGAGCGTATATGGACTAGAGGACATCCCAGAGCCTGGTGAGTACACAACAAATGTACACAATATACTGCCACAAAACACACACATCACTGTCAAGGGGAGAGTCAAACCATGCACTCATAGCAATTACACAGCAACTAGAACAGAATCATCCCAAAATGTGTATGTCAGTCAGATAAACACAACACATGCCATCAAAAAAGTCACATCCAACTGTGCCAACACATGTACAAACACAACCACAACTACAGCTAGGCAGTGGCACAAATAGAACCAACACACACATCCACACATGTAGCCACCACAACAACACCAACACACAGTGAAGACCACTCAAAGGAAGGAATTCTGTGTATGCTGGCCAAGTCAGTGTAGCCAATAGCATCATGGGAGTCGCAGTCACACATATTGCCCCCCCCCCACAACTGTCCCATCAACACCACCCTGAACCATGCTCACATCACAGGGAGTGGAGAAGGACTCACAAGATGGCTGACACTGGCTACTGCTGTGGGGAGCACAAGGCCCTGCTGCCAACTGTGCACCAACAAACAGCAGGACACCACTGACTGACATCCTGAGAGACAACTTACACTCCCTGCAATGCAAGCACGTTCCATGGTGGGATATCTGGCTGGCTGGGTGGGAAGGGGGACTTGCAGCACTGACTATAGTCACCAGCACCTCCCCTCACCCCCCCCCAACACAAACTCCACAGTACCCACCTGGTAGAATGCAATGCCCTCCATCCTAACACAAGATCCCACAAAGCACCACCACCCTGGGTTATGTTGTGTGAAGCACAGGGACACTCCTGGGACTCTTAGCCAAACAACTGCCAGGACAACACTCCCAGCCATCCTGTCAGCACAGCCAGCCCACCCCACAGGGAAGCAGAGTCAAAAGGAAGGAAGCATGGGCATGCTGGGAAGGGGGTGGAGGCAATAGCATGATGGGAGTCGTAGTCACAGACATAGCTCACCCCCACAACTGTCCCATCAACACCACCCTGAACCATGCTCACATCACAGGGAGTGGAGAAGGACTCACAAGATGGCTGACACTGGCTACTGCTGTGGGGAGCACAAGGCCCTGCTGCCAACTGTGCACCAACAAACAGCAGGACACCACTGACTGACATCCTGAGAGACAACTTACACTCCCTGCAATGCAAGCACGTTCCATGGTGGGATATCTGGCTGGCTGGGTGGGAAGGGGGACTTGCAGCACTGACTATAGTCACCAGCACCTCCCCTCACCCCCCCCCCAACACAAACTCCACAGTACCCACCTGGTAGAATGCAATGCCCTCCATCCTAACACAAGATCCCACAAAGCACCACCACCCTGGGTTATGTTGTGTGAAGCACAGGGACACTCCTGGGACTCTTAGCCAAACAACTGCCAGGACAACACTCCCAGCCATCCTGTCAGCACAGCCAGCCCACCCCACAGGGAAGCAGAGTCAAAAGGAAGGAAGCATGGGCATGCTGGGAAGGGGGTGGAGGCAATAGCATGATGGGAGTCGTAGTCACAGACATAGCTCACCCCCACAACTGTCCCATCAACACCACCCTGAACCATGCTCACATCACAGGGAGTGGAGAAGGACTCACAAGATGGCTGACACTGGCTACTGCTGTGGGGAGCACAAGGCCCTGCTGCCAACTGTGCACCAACAAACAGCAGGACACCACTGACTGACATCCTGAGAGACAACTTACACTCCCTGCAATGCAAGCACGTTCCATGGTGGGATATCTGGCTGGCTGGGTGGGAAGGGGGACTTGCAGCACTGACTATAGTCACCAGCACCTCCCCTCACCCCCCCCCAACACAAACTCCACAGTACCCACCTGGTAGAATGCAATGCCCTCCATCCTAACACAAGATCCCACAAAGCACCACCACCCTGGGTTATGTTGTGTGAAGCACAGGGACACTCCTGGGACTCTTAGCCAAACAACTGCCAGGACAACACTCCCAGCCATCCTGTCAGCACAGCCAGCCCACCCCACAGGGAAGCAGAGTCAAAAGGAAGGAAGCATGGGCATGCTGGGAAGGGGGTGGAGGCAATAGCATGATGGGAGTCGTAGTCACAGACATAGCTCACCCCCACAACTGTCCCATCAACACCACCCTGAACCATGCTCACATCACAGGGAGTGGAGAAGGACTCACAAGATGGCTGACACTGGCTACTGCTGTGGGGAGCACAAGGCCCTGCTGCCAACTGTGCACCAACAAACAGCAGGACACCACTGACTGACATCCTGAGAGACAACTTACACTCCCTGCAATGCAAGCACGTTCCATGGTGGGATATCTGGCTGGCTGGGTGGGAAGGGGGACTTGCAGCACTGACTATAGTCACCAGCACCTCCCCTCACCCCCCCCCAACACAAACTCCACAGTACCCACCTGGTAGAATGCAATGCCCTCCATCCTAACACAAGATCCCACAAAGCACCACCACCCTGGGTTATGTTGTGTGAAGCACAGGGACACTCCTGGGACTCTTAGCCAAACAACTGCCAGGACAACACTCCCAGCCATCCTGTCAGCACAGCCAGCCCACCCCACAGGGAAGCAGAGTCAAAAGGAAGGAAGCATGGGCATGCTGGGAAGGGGGTGGAGGCAATAGCATGATGGGAGTCGTAGTCACAGCCCTACATCCCCCACCACATGGCCCAGCAAGCTCACACTCACGCATGCACATCCCACAGAGAGTGGAAAGGCCCATCAAAGATGTCTGACACTGTTGCTGTGTCGTGGGGAGCACAAGGGCATGCTGGGTACTGCACACCAACCAACAGCAGGACACCACTGTCAGCCATCTTGCCATTGCCCTCACACCCACACCCACTGAACTCCACACAAAAGCAAGTAAGTATGGGAATGCTGGCAAGTGGGGTGGAGGCAATGGCATGATGGGAGTCGTAGTCACAGACATTGCTCACCCTCACAACTGTCCCATCAACACCACCCTGAACCATGCTCACATCACAGGGAGTGGAGAAGGACTCACAAGATGGCTGACACTGGCTACTGCTGTGGGGAGCACAAGGCCCTGCTGCCAACTGTGCACCAACAAACAGCAGGACACCACTGACTGACATCCTGAGAGACAACTTACACTCCCTGCAATGCAAGCACGTTCCATGGTGGGATAACTGACTGGCTGGGTGGGTGGGTGGGAAGGAGGTCTGGCTGTCAACCAAACACAATCAATGCAGACCATGTTCACACCCCAGAGAATACATAGAAATGCCCAAATAATGCAGGACAATGTGCCACACCAATATCAACCCCTGACTGTGACGACTTAGGACAATACAATGTACAGGCCCGCACCCCGAGGCACAGTCACAACTGTCAGGTGTGTCAACCACTGATGCCTGCAGAAACATGACATACATTGTTTGTGTCTCCCAAAAACAGGTGATGATAGGGACACAGCAGCAGACGCTGAGGAGTCCCAGTCCCAGGCTCAAGAGGATGCCGAGCTCACTGGCGTCGTACAGCCTCTGTCCTCCTCGGACGATGAACAACCTGGCACATCCGGTGCAAGTCAACATGCTGCACCAGCAGGACCACCAGCTGCAGCACCAGCAGGTCCACCAGCTGCACCCCCTGCACCCACCCTCCAACGACTGTCACCACGAATACCATCCCTGCCGACATGGACGGAATAAGGAGCAACACCAGCGCAGTGACCCTGGACCAACCTGGGGCCATGGACACCACCACCACCACCAACCCCCAAGGTGGACCAGGGTTATCTGTGCGTGCAACTGCACACACTGCACATGTCAGCAGGGGTGGTGGGAGGGTGGGAGACAGAGGTCGCTGCTTGCAGACGTTGCTGGTGTGCATGAAGACCCACAACTGGTACGCATAGCTGATGCGTACCAGAACAGCACCGGAGAGCTCAGCCAGGTAGTGGGGCTCCTCAGAGACATCAAACAGCAGCAGGCTGCCCATCATGCCCGCTTGGACTCCCACATGTCCCACGTGGAGTCACACATGTCACGTGTGGACTCCCACATGTCCCGCGTGGAGTCCAAGTGGGATGTACTACATGAGATGACGGCGGTGCACAGGGACATTTTACAATGCCTCCGCCAGATGAACAGCAACCAGTCCACACCTCCCTGTGTGCCAACAACATCTGGTACCGAACAAACTGCAACTGCCACAGGGAGGGAGGAGGACTCTGGCGGAGAGTCCCCTGCACCGCAGCAGCCTGCACTTGAGGGCCCCCCCCCAAGAAGAGGGGTCGTCCGAGGAGGGGAAAGTGAGAGGCTGATGGCCAAGCGCAACTCCCAGGAAGCCTGAACCTGTTCTGGATTTTCGCCTTTGTGCACAGACTGTTCACCCTGTTGATGGCAACACTACTCCCACACATTGCATGGGGAGTACAAGTTGGAACAATGTGTCAGACAACTGTGGCCCCGATACTGGGGATCCTGTCTACCTGGACTTTCAATTCACCTAGGAACTTGGGATTGCAAGATTCATGTACAGCACAACCCATCCTATGCACTATTAACACAGATGTATCACAATAAACACACTAATACACCATACTTGCCTCTGTCGTGATTCCAACGTGGGTGCTGTTATGGGGATGATGAACTGCAAAATTACACTGTGTATGCGAACTGCAACAGCAAGGACAACACAGGCATGTGAGTACAGGCAACGTGACACATATGAGGGAGACACACCACCAGGGGTACACAACACATACACACCTAGGCCATCTGACTCATTGCCTACACTGATGTTGCCAGGGAAGACGGTGCAATGCACAGACACCACACCCATTCCCAGTTGTAGTCAAGTAGCCCACAGGTGCAGTAAGCAAATGGCAGTCAAATGTGTGACCACAGACAACGCACATCACTAAGTGAAGCACAGGTTTATTACACAGTAGCAACATGCCGTAACCACTACAGATGCAAGGTAACCCCACCTGGTAGCGGGCACACAGTCAACAACTGTAGACGGAAGGAAGTCCATGGGTGTGGCGCACATCACCTGTAGGGACACAACAGCTACCAGCCTGGATGTGCAATCACGTCGTCGGTGGACACAGTTGACCAAACGAATCTGAAAGTACCCTGTGAAGGACAGAAATGACACACAGTCAAAAGCAATGCAGTACAGGACAGATCAGCAAAACTCATGCACAATACATGTTACAAGATACCCACCCAGAACCAAGTTAGCATGTCAACACTGTTGGGGAGTACAGCCCACCTGTCACCACACATCGCAACACACATCCTGTCAAGTAGCCCATGGACACACTCCAACAGCACCAGAGCACCACCCACACATCATGCCAACTCACATCATTCACATGACACCTCAGGATACTCACATTCAGCTAAAGAAGTTGGTGATGAGCTGTGTGCGGACATCACCATCACCATCATCATCATCATCATCGTCACTGGCATCGTGGTCCAGGCCAGGATCCTCCACAGGTGGCGGATGTTGGTCATCGTCATCCTGGATGAGAGGCAACTCCTTCCGCACTGCCAGGTTGTGTAGCATGCAGCAGACGATGATAATCTTGCACACTTTCGCAGGGGCATATGGGAGGGACCCTCCGGTCTTGTCCAGGCAGCGGAAGCGGCTCTTCAGGAGACCAAAGGTCCGCTCAATCACTCTCCTGGTCCGACCATGTGCCTCATTGTAGCGCATCTGGGCAGGTGTCACAGGGTTCCTGAGGGGTGTCAGCAACCACGGCATGTTGGGGTATCCCGAGTCACCTACGGACAGACAAGTGCACATCAGCTGACTTGGAAAAGTGGGCGGAATACTACAGATCAGATCACACACAATGGCACAAAGTCAGTACACACCGACAAGCCAGGCACGCTGGTTCTGCATCTGTGCCATCATCCTGGGGATGCGACTACTCCTCATCACAAAGGCATCGTGTGCTGAACCAGGGAAACGGGCACACACGTGTGTGATGGTCATGTCTGCAAGACACACCACCAGTGCATTGACCGAGTGGTAGTGCTTGCGGTTCCTGTAGGCCTGCTCCTGGGCCTGTGGTGGTACCAAAGCCACATGTGTCCCATCAATGGAGCCAATGACATGCGGCATCCTCCCCAGGGCATAAAAGTCACTCTTCACGTCAGTGAGTTGTCGCAGTCTAGGGAAATAGATGTACCGGTTCAGGAAGAGCAACATTGCCGCCAAAACATCGCGGAGCACACGGCTGAACATGGTCTGTGACATCCCACCAGCAGACGCCACAGTATGTTGGAAGGTACCGGTGGCAAAGAAGTGTAGGGCTGCCATCACCTTCACCTTGGGGGTCAGCGCTGTAGGATACGGCCGGCCAGGCTGCAAATGTGGGGACAACTGCACTGCCAAATCCTCAATCAGCTGCCTGGTGAAGCGGTACCGTCGGATGCTGTCCCGTTCCACCATCGTTGCCAGGTCTGGGAATGGCCGATGGACAGCAGGAGCCCTGCAGTGCAGAGGAGAAGTAAGCAAGATCGTCAGTCACCCCACATATGCGGCATTGAACACACTCAAGATCCCAACATACATCATCATGAGGCACAACTACATGAAGTGTGCAGTACCGGAACGACATGTATGGTACATACATGGCCAACATCTGTCAACACGGTCCTACAGGTGGCATCAATTTGTCCCAGGTTGGCCCATTGGATATCATGATGCTGTGTCACAGTCACCCCCCACAGTGACATGTGAGGACAGATGTGCCCCAGGCACCACAGCTCAACGACAGGCACATTCCCAGGGACCCTGTAATGCCACATGGACACTGGCATCACCTGGAGTATCATGTGTACACCACAGCAAAACAAACATGACCCCCACAGGTAGTGGCCACACTTGCCATGGCAGGACAGCCATGGACGTCTGTGACACACACGCACAACATCAGAGTCCATGCACACACAACGTGGATGTGGAGACTGTCTCCCATTGTGCACATGAAATCAGAGACATTGTAAACACTACATGCACAAAGACTGTGGAGGGCCATCACTATTGTGCCACTGGGACACCCTGGCTCAAACATACCGTCCCACATGGGACTCACGGGGTATGTGACATGACATACACAAACACCACTGTGAAATGTGACCATGACACATGCACAGATATGAACAGTTGCACATCACAGTGGTCACGTACACGTAACACCCAGGATCCTGTCCCCATGAACACGTGCACAGCCTGGGGGTGGCTGCCCACAGGTGACACCCACAGGACAACATGTACACCAACATACACACAATAGGAAATGCAGCCTTACATGCCTTATGATAAGGTTTGGACAGGCTGTCGTGATGTAGGTGTGCCCCTCACTCCCTGGGAGCTATCTGTGGCTGGCATATGTCCATCTGAGACAGGCATGCTGACCTATGCCAGTCACATATACAGTGATGCGTTGAACCGCAATGGACCGATCGGTGCCTCCGGCCGGCCCATTGCTTTCAATGTGTGCGGGTACGCGTTGTACCCCTGTGCGCGTTGAACTGCAATGGACCGATCGGTGCCTCTGGCCGGCCCATTGCTTTCAATGTGTGCGGGTACGCGTTGTACCCCTGTGCGCGTTGAACTGCAATGGACCGATCGGTGCCTCCGGCCGGCCCATTGCTTTCAATGTGTGCGGGTACGCGTTGTACCCCTGTGCGCGTTGAACTGCAATGGACCGATCGGTGCCTCCGGCCGGCCCATTGCTTTCAATGTGTGCGGGTACGCGTTGTACCCCTGTGCGCGTTGAACTGCAATGGACCGATCGGTGCCTCCGGCCGGCCCATTGCTTTCAATGTGTGCGGGCACGCGTTGTACCCCTGTGCGCGTTGAACTGCAATGGACCGATCGGTGCCTCCGGCCGGCCCATTGCTTTCAATGTGTGCGGGTACGCGTTGTACCCCTGTGCGCGTTGAACTGCAATGGACCGATCGGTGCCTCCGGCCGGCCCATTGCTTTCAATGTGTGCGGGTACGCGTTGTACCCCTGTGCGCGTTGAACTGCAATGGACCGATCGGTGCCTCCGGCCGGCCCATTGCTTTCAATGTGTGCGGGTACGCGTTGTACCCCTGTGCGCGTTGAACTGCAATGGACCGATCGGTGCCTCCGGCCGGCCCATTGCTTTCAATGTGTGCGGGTACGCGTTGTACCCCTGTGCGCGTTGTACCGCAATGGACCGATCGGTGCCTCCGGCCGGCCCATTGCTTTCAATGTGTGCGGGTACGCGTTGTACCCCTGTGCGCGTTGTACCGCAATGGACCGATCGGTGCGCACCCATTGACAATGGGCTTGCCTGGCAACGGACGCGTTTTCGAATTTCGAACGAGTCGGTTGCTGGAAAATCAGTTGGTCACCCACAACAATGTTGCAAAATCATGTATGTCATGAAGTTGAAGTTTTGAAGGATGCTGTGGGCGTGTTTTGGTGCTGCTATTCCATGGATTGGCCAGATTCAGAAGATGCAAACGACTTGGACCTATCACTTTGGACACAAGGGACAGTATCTGCCTCTCCAGCACATATATATTGCTGCCTGTTCCCCTGAGAGCCCACTTGCCTGCACTACATGCTCCAGGACGACATCTGCCACTGCACTGCTGCTGTCTCTGCCCCTCTGGACCCTGCAATGGCACGTACTGTGGAGAGAGCCCCAGCCTTCAGCCTTGAGGAGAACCAGGCCCTGCTGGACAGCCTACTTCCACAGTACAGCAAGCTGTATGGGACACCAGGGGAGCAGGTGAGTGTTCTGTGCACTGCCTTTCTGAATGTGCATTTTGTCTGACTAGCAAGGCTGAGAGTCAGCACGCCACTGGCTAGCAGGCTCACTGAGTAGTTGTCACCCCCCATAGTGTGTGGTGACTTGCACTGGACAGGTATGGTGCAGTGACAGTGCTTCTGAACAGGGTTTTACTCCCCATGCAATGATACCATGTAGTGACTTCTGGAAAACTGTCCATGGGCAGCCGTGCACTGCCTGTGTACACCATGTGCCCCTGTGATTGCGACATGTATATGCAACTGTGTCATGCACGGATATGTTGCATGTGTAGTAATGGCCTTATCACTTTGTCATCCTGACAGGCTTCTGCCCATCGGAAGCATGAGATATGGAAGGACATCGTCCGGGCTGTCCGGTCCGTGGGGGTCTACAAGCGCCGGATCCGCAACTGCCAAAAGAGGTGGCAGGACCTTCGGGGCTGGACCCGGAGGATTGCACGGGTCCAGCTGAAGCTGTCGCCTCCTCGCAGGAGGGGCGGAACACGGACCCTGACCCCCCACATGCTCAGGATCCTGGCGGTGGTCTTTCCAGACCTGGATGGGCAGCTGAAGGCCAGAGAGCAGCAAGGAGGGGGTGAGTCAAAGACTGCACTGTGTACTCTGTCTAACATGCTATGTGCCCTCCTCGGGCCTGGTTAAACTGCCACAGTACAGCAGTCATGTTGTCCAGGAGCCATGTCCCTCTATTGTGCACTGCCCACTCCTCATCTGATACCCAGGTGTGGCCCTTACATGCAGGGAATTCTGTCACTTAGGACTGTGTCCTTGCAGTTTGCTTGACTCAAGGTGGGAGACAGCATCTGTTTCCCTGACTCTGTGGTGGGCATCATGGGTGGGTCCATTGCTTACACAATGCCTGTATTCTGACATGTATTCAGCGTGTTACTTTGATCTGTGGTCCAATTGCTGAGCTGATCCACCACATGTGGCTGGGGTATCTGGCACACACCCATGCTGCGGGTGGGAACAATGTTTGGGCCCCAGGAGTATGTATATGACGTGTGTCACACATACTTAGCCAGCTGCCTACAGTCCAGGGCTCATCCCTCATTCATGTGGGGCTGGACAGTCATGCCTACTCCAGGCCATACAATACACTCTGTACTCCCACTCCCGTGTATCAGCGGACACATTGTGCACAGTGATTTGACCCCTCAGGTGTCTGCCTCTGTGTCAGTGTGCTGTAGATTAGTCGCCAGGACTGCTGTGGAGTTTCTTGGTAGGGGCTCAGCATGCCACTGGAGATGTGACCATAGGAGACGATACTTGTGTGACACATAGGTGTCTGATCAGCTGCCCATGCAGACTGGGGCATGTAAATGTGAAGTTCAGGCAGCTGTTCCCCATGCACAGCAGAGTGTGAGGGGCTCAGGTTCAGAGGGTAGTGTCACAGGTCTCCCATATGTCCAATAGGTATGACCTGGACAGATGAGGGTTAAGAGGATGTGTTGTGGGGGGGATGTACATGTGCACTTGTGCAGCTCCAGGACTTGCATTCCCCATGACCTACTATTGTGACACAGTGCAGAGTGTTGTTGTCTGGCTGCAAAGCCATACATCACTGAGACAGTGATGTATGACTTTGCAGTCATGCCTCCGCCATGGCATGTGTCTACTGATTGGTGAGCCTGCAGGGGAGTGACATGTGCTACATGCACACCATAGTGGCGCTGGCTATCAGGACATGGGTGCATCATGGTGTCTGTCGCTGGTATGCATCACATGCATTTCCTATTTGACTCTGGGCATCCCTTTCATCCGGAAACCTGTACTGACTCAGTGGCAAGAGCTGTGATGTGTCCACACCGTGTCCTCTGCACTGTCCAACTACTGTGTACTTGGTGCATGTGTCAACACTGGGGTGTTGCAATCCAACAGACACCAGACAGATGGGTGCAAGGCCATGTGGGATGTGAGTGCCATGCTTGGCATCAGACTGACAATTGACTTCTCCTGTTCAGTTAGGGCACTTTTAGCAATGTACAACTGATGATGCCAGGGCTTGCTCTGTGATGTGCTGTGCTCACAGTGGTGTGTGCGTTATGTGCAGGTGACTGATGTCTGTCTGTATCCCCATTGTTTGCAGATACATCCACGGCCACGGAAGGGGACAGCTCCACGGACCAGGAGGAGCCGGAGAGCCAGACTGGGTCAGCAGCCGAGGAGTGGTCGGAGGGACCCAGTGGCACGGAGGGCGAGGGGAGCCACACCGAGGAGTCCTCAGCAGCATCCACCTCAGCTGAGGACCAGAGCAACTCGGAGGATGACTCCCTTGTGGAGGCGGGTGTCAGCAGCCACCACACCCCAGCTAGTGTTGCTGTCCCCGCCACCACCAGCACCACCACCGCCCTCCCATCGGCTCCCATTCCCCAGGTCCGTGGAGGCTCCCATGTCCGGGAGCGTGTTTCCTTTGGGCCAGGCACCGCACCCCCTGCCCCTGTGTCCCCTGCTGCCCTGAGTGAGGAGTCTGTGTACCTCCTTCGCCAGCTCCATGTAGGGCAGACAGCCATGCTGAGTGTCCTCCATGCGCACACCGCGCTGTTGACTCAGCTGGTGTCGTTCATGGAGGGCATCTCATCGGGCATGTCTGACCTACAGAGGGGCAATAGGTCCATGGACTCCTCCCTGACGGCAGCAGTGTCCCTCCTCAAACGGTCCCTCACCCCTCCTGCCTCTGCTCCATCCACACTCCCCAGCACCTTACCCGTCCCAAGCACACACACACCGGCACAGGCACACACCAGCACACACACATCCAGCACACTGACACACACGCCAATGACAAAACGCACACGCACGCACATTCAGGGGACTGAAGCCAGACTCACAGGGGATGGGGCCCTGGAACACACACACGCATCCACATGCACTGCGCAGTCCTCAGTTCCCTCTCCCTCCAAAGCACCCTCCCTTGCCTCACATGCAACCCCAAAGTCACAGCAGCTCTTCCTCTGTGACCTCGGCCTCTTCCCCACCGATGAAGCTGCTCCAGCATCCCGGGGGAAGAGGAAGCCCACCCACACGGAGCAGAGTGCCCCTCGCCCCCGGACACCCTCCCCCAGGCGCAGACGGACTGAGGCCCCCACCCGCAAGTCCCCCGGAGTCCTAAGAGCAAGACCCCGCCACCGCCCTGCAGCTCAGGCACAAGGTCTCCGTCCTCCATCCCTCAGGCCCCCACTGCACAGGTGCCCCCACCACACCCTGCCCCAGGTTCCCCCACCCACAGATATACCATCCCCAAGAGGATCCGGCCTTCTCCCCCTGCCACTTGCTCTCCCAGCACCACACCCCCCGCTGCGCTTGTCTGTGCCACTGATGTGGTGAGGGTGTCCTCCCCCTCTGTCCAACCCACCTTGCCTGTTCCCCATTCTCCTCCCCTGGAGGTAGGCACTGCAGTGGAGTCCACTACCGCCCTGTCTGACTTGGGCACTGCAGTGGCGGACCTGTCCACCCCATCTGCAGGGTCCACTGCAGTTGTGCCGGCACCCACGACATCTGAGTCATGCCCCCCAGTTGTGCCGGCACACACCATGTCAGACACCTCCACTGCAGTTGTCAGTGGCTCTCCAGCACCCACCACCCCTTCCCTGACTTCCCCTGGTGAGCCCTGATCCTGTCCCTGCGGTGCCTGGCCTGCCCCCCGGTTGCCCCTCCTAGTGGATTGTCCCTGGTTTTGTGCAGGCATGCGTAGGGTGACATCTGCCAGTGTCACCCTGTTTGAACTTTGACAATGGACTGGCCATTGGCCTTTGCTCTAATTTCTTCTGGACGTCGTTATCAAACAACACATATGCTGAATAAAGCAACTTTCTTTTCTCTAGTGCTCATGTTTCAGATGTACATGTTGTTGGTGCAGCTAACCATGCCCTTGCTGCAGTGATGGTGATATCTGGTATCATGATTATGAAGTGTTACTGTGCAGGAACCCATGTGGTCCAGGGGGAATGTGTCCTATCATGTGGTGTATCCATGTCATCAATAGCAGCATCTGAGGGTGTCATGTGTTCAGTATTTGGCAATGGGTTTCCTACTTACATTGGCAATTTCATATCTGTGGCTTCCACCCCTGCACATCTGTTGTGCCTGCCATCGTTGCATTTGTCTACTTCCCTGACCGTGTTGCCATCTCCAGTGGACATGCAGGTTTGGGCATCAATGGGGAGGGACTCATCAGTGTAGTCAGTGCAACATTGCTATACAAGTGTGTTGGATCTGTGCTGATGATTCCGTTGGCACATCCATGACCAGGCTGATGTGATGGGAGCCCTCATTTGGTGCTAATTGTTGATTGTGTGACCAAGTGCTCAGCTGACATGATGGGGCCCTACTGAGGCAACATATGGCACAGCTTTCCTCACACAGGAGTGGAGTCCCCTCATGGCAGTGTGTACACGTGTGACATTGCCTGCGCCCAAGGTGTGTGTTGTATGTGCATGTCTGTGTGTTCACTTTCATTCATCTGCGCATGCTGTGATCCCTAGTGTTGTACCTGTTTGTGATGCTTGCTGACTTGAGCTATGTTCCCCCAAAGTCTTCTCCCTGTGTTCTCTGTGATGTGGGTGCATGGCACATTACTGGTCATCAGGGTGTCACCCATAGGTGTGTTTGCTGTCAGGGCTGAGTTTGTGTGCAGACGCAGATGGGTCACAGTCAGGTTTCCCCTTGGCACTTGTTGTTTGCCCCTGTCATGTGATTTCCAGTTTGTGTTATCTTTCAGTGATTGTGACACGTTGTGTGTGTGACTGATGGCACTCCTCAGGGTCCGGGCTGCAATGTTGGTTGTTGTCTATGTGTGTTCTTTGTGGGTGACCTTGGCTTCTTCATTGGTGTGTGACTGTGGCTGGGATCCCATTGGTCGGTGTGGTATTGCCGTCATGTCCATGTACAGCGTAGTGTGCAGTGTGTCAGACATTCAGGAGTCTTGTTGAGTGTCCATGTGTGATGTGTTTCTACACCTTGGTTCCCACCCACCACCCTGGAATAGTCATGGGTGCATGTGCAATGTCACCAGTGCATGTGTACTTCACTGCTGCACATTGTTGGAGGTCGAGGGGTGTGGTGTTGAGTGTGTGCAGATGAGAGTTGTTGCCCGGCTAGGCCCCTGCCTCCATGTTGGCCTTGGCTTACTGGCCATGCTGATTGATTTGTGCTTGTGTAGGTGTGATGGTAGTTTGTTGCTCAGGACACCTGACTGTGGTTCACAGTGTGAACGACATTTAGCTTTGTCATCACAGTGGTATTTTTATTCAGCCCAGGGTCACCACATTGTGGGGGCCCTGGGGGTGGTGCTGTGGTGTGTCTGTGACTTGCTGTGTCAGTTGTTGTTCCTACGTGCCTGTGTGACATGTGTGTTTTGTGCTCCCTCTCACCTGACAATGCCTGCTTGCCCACATAGGGGATTTGGATCCATGAGTTACCTTAGTGTGGCAGTGTATGCACATCTGTATGATTGGTATTCAGCTCTCCTCATGTGTTGTGTGGTTGCCTGGGGACACTGGCACCCCCACCCCTCACCTGCTGTGTATGATGACAGTGTTGGTCTGCCTGTTTGTGTTTGTGCATCTGCACCACTGCATTGGCATATCTTGGGTGTGCCATTGGCTGTATGTTGTTTGGTGTGTTTCCCCTGCTGTCCCTGGGACTCCTAGGTCATCGGTCAGCACAGTGATCATGGTTTGTGTGTCCCATTGCTGCCATGGTATGGTATCTGTTCACCTCACATCTGCTGTCTCCACAGGGTATCTGCATTTGTGTGCCCATTGGTGCAAATATGTGGTTCTGCATTCTGATGGTCACTTCTGTCATTGTGTCATTGATGACTGTTGACGGTCTCAGCCCCCATGGGTGTTGTTTGTCTGCACATGGCCAAAGGAATGTTTCATTTGCACTGCAGTATTTGGCTCCCCCAATTTATGTTGCAATGGGACACATACACTACTTTGCCACAGATGAGTTTTTGGTTCTGTGACCAGGAATGATCCATGCAGTTTGGCAGTTGCAGCTCTTTCTTTGTCAACAATTACCTTTTGGTCACTGTGATGATGAGGGTGTAGACCCCATTGCCACAATGGTCAAAATGTGCTTCAGCTATGGACCCCACACTTGCCTTTTGGCCACTGTGATGATGGGGGTTTAGACCCCATTGCCACAATGGTCAAAATGTGCTTCAGCTATGGACCCCACACTTGCCTTTTGGTCACTGTGATGATGGGGGTTTAGACCCCATTGCCACAATGGTCAAAATGTGCTTCAGCTATGGACCCCACACTTACCTTTTGGTCACTGTGATGATGGGGGTTTAGGCCCCATTGCCACAATGGTCATGGGCTGCTTGCATTGTGGGTGCCACACACATATATGTGTGGCACATGTGCTAGGGGGTCACATTGTATGTTGAAAGTCATGTTCGGTGTTGTAGGCATTTGACACAGCCTACACACGCTTGTCATGGTGGTGGGGGGATGTCTTAATCTTGCATTGTCTAGGTTGTGGTGTGCTTGTTGTGTCATGCATTGTCCATCCTATGAGTGGGGGTGGTAGTAGTGGTAGGCATCCAGCCCCCCTGGGTGAGGGTGGTAGTAGTGGTAGGCATCCTGCCCCCGTGGGTGAGGGTGGTAGTAGTGGTGGGCATCCAGCCCCCCTGGCTAAGGGTGGTAGTAGTGGTGGGCATCCTGCCCCCTGGCTAAGGGTGGTAGTAGTGGTAGGCATCCTGCCCCCCTGGGTGAGGGTGGTAGTAGTGGTGGGCATCCTGCCCCCTGGCTAAGGGTGGTAGTAGTGGTGGGCATCCTGCCCCCTGGCTAAGGGTGGTAGTAGTGGTAGGCATCCTGCCCCCCTGGGTGAGGGTGGTAGTAGTGGTAGGCATCCTGCCCCCCGTGGGTGAGGGTGGTAGTAGTGGTGGGCATCCTGCCCCCTGGCTAAGGGTGGTAGTAGTGGTAGGCATCCTGCCCCCCTGGGTGAGGGTGGTAGTAGTGGTAGGCATCCTGCCCCCGTGGGTGAGGGTGGTAGTAGTGGTGGGCATCCTGCCCCCCTGGCTAAGGGTGGTAGTAGTGGTAGGCATCCTGCCCCCCTGGGTGAGGGTGGTAGTAGTGGTAGGCATCCTGCCTCCCGTGGGTGAGGGTGGTAGTAGTGGTGGGCATCCTGCCCCCTGGCTAAGGGTGGTAGTAGTGGTGGGCATCCTGCCCCCTGGCTAAGGGTGGTAGTAGTGGTAGGCATCCTGCCCCCCGTGGGTGAGGGTGGTAGTAGTGGTGGGCATCCTGCCCCCCGTGGGTGAGGGTGGTAGTAGTGGTGGGCATCCAGCCCCCCTGGCTAAGGGTGGTAGTAGTGGTAGGCATCCTGCCCCCCTGGGTGAGGGTGGTAGTAGTGGTGGGCATCCTGCCCCCTGGCTAAGGGTGGTAGTAGTGGTGGGCATCCTGCCCCCTGGCTAAGGGTGGTAGTAGTGGTAGGCATCCTGCCCCCCGTGGGTGAGGGTGGTAGTAGTGGTGGGCATCCTGCCCCCCGTGGGTGAGGGTGGTAGTAGTGGTAGGCATCCTGCCCCCTGGCTAAGGGTGGTAGTAGTGGTAGGCATCCTGCCCCCGTGGGTGAGGGTGGTAGTAGTGGTGGGCATCCAGCCCCCCTGGCTAAGGGTGGTAGTAGTGGTAGGCATCCTGCCCCCCTGGGTGAGGGTGGTAGTAGTGGTAGGCATCCTGCCCCCCTGGCTAAGGGTGGTAGTAGTGGTAGGCATCCTGCCCCCCGTGGGTGAGGGTGGTAGTAGTGGTGGGCATCCAGCCCCCCCTGGCTAAGGGTGGTAGTAGTGGTAGGCATCCTGCCCCCCCTGGGTGAGGGTGGTAGTAGTGGTAGGCATCCTGCCCCCCGTGGGTGAGGGTGGTAGTAGTGGTGGGCATCCTGCCCCCCTGGCTAAGGGTGGTAGTAGTGGTAGGCATCCTGCCCCCCCTGGGTGAGGGTGGTAGTAGTGGTGGGCATCCTGCCCCCCTGGCTAAGGGTGGTAGTAGTGGTGGGCATCCTGCCCCCCCTGGCTAAGGGTGGTAGTAGTGGTAGGCATCCTGCCCCCCGTGGGTGAGGGTGGTAGTAGTGGTGGGCACCCGGCCCCCCTGGCTAAGGGTGGTAGTAGTGGTAGGCATCCTGCCCCCCTGGGTGAGGGTGGTAGTAGTGGTAGGCATCCTGCCCCCGTGGGTGAGGGGGTGGTAGTAGTGGTGGGCATCCTGCCCCCTGGCTAAGGGTGGTAGTAGTGGTAGGCATCCTGCCCCCCTGGGTGAGGGTGGTAGTAGTGGTAGGCATCCTGCCCCCCGTGGGTGAGGGTGGTAGTAGTGGTGGGCATCCTGCCCCCTGGCTAAGGGTGGTAGTAGTGGTGGGCATCCTGCCCCCCTGGCTAAGGGTGGTAGTAGTGGTAGGCATCCTGCCCCCCGTGGGTGAGGGTGGTAGTAGTGGTGGGCATCCTGCCCCCCGTGGGTGAGGGTGGTAGTAGTGGTGGGCATCCAGCCCCCTGGCTAAGGGTGGTAGTAGTGGTAGGCATCCTGCCCCCCCTGGGTGAGGGTGGTAGTAGTGGTGGGCATCCTGCCCCCTGGCTAAGGGTGGTAGTAGTGGTGGGCATCCTGCCCCCTGGCTAAGGGTGGTAGTAGTGGTAGGCATCCTGCCCCCCGTGGGTGAGGGTGGTAGTAGTGGTAGGCATCCTGCCCCCCCTGGGTGAGGGTGGTAGTAGTGGTAGGCATCCTGCCCCCCGTGGGTGAGGGTGGTAGTAGTGGTGGGCATCCTGCCCCCTGGCTAAGGGTGGTAGTAGTGGTAGGCATCCTGCCCCCCTGGGTGAGGGTGGTAGTAGTGGTAGGCATCCTGCCCCCCTGGGTGAGGGTGGTAGTAGTGGTGGGCATCCTGCCCCCCTGGCTAAGGGTGGTAGTAGTGGTGGGCATCCTGCCCCCCTGGCTAAGGGTGGTAGTAGTGGTAGG